>BMAO01025394.1:0-125971 GCA_019973975.1 Trichonephila clavata
GTTTTTTTATTATAATTTGTTGAATTTAAATGTTATTAGCTCCAAAGAAGGAAAATTTTGAACATTCTCCTTAGCAATCGTTTGTCTGTAAATTTTATATTTGGTAATGCTTTCTAGATATTCTTTTTGAAACTTTATATAATGGTTCAACTTTTTGAAACGGTCAAGTCTATATTAGTAAAACGTACATTTTAGAGCCATTCATCAATTTGGTAGTTAATTTTTTTATTCATTGGTTTCTTAATTGTAAACTAAAAAAATGGGGACATCCTCACCACACCAACGATCTAAAAGAAAAATATCATTTTAATTGTACGAATTATACCGGATAACGGGAATATAGTTCATTACTTTTGCTTTTGATGAATGAATTATAAAAACCATGAAAAGTTGAATGTTCTTGAATATTTATTACCAAGTTTGCAAATGGATTTATATCTATATAAACACATAACAGGGATTTTTAGAAAGTTATTGAAAGCTAAGATATTTTCCAGAATTATCTCGCTCCCATCGAAGAAAATATCGAATCGAAATTAATTTTCATCAACTATAAAATAAATTACATATTTTATTTTCCATATATTAATTTCAAATTCAACATGTCTTTAAACTCTGAATTAATTTAAAGATTTCTATTTACAGAACAGAGCATTGAAGTTTAAATTATTCCATATCGTCTAGTTCTTTTAAAATCAAAGTATGGGCCAATTTTACACGACCTCTTTATCGACATTTATTCCATTTTTTTCCTGAGGGATTTATTCTAGACAGCTTTAATTGTCAAGCATTAGAATTCGACTTTAGTAGTGTGTTTGAACTAATAATTTAGCTTACAAATATATGCTTTAAATAAAATTTGAATAAATATCTCTGAAATTTATGTTATTTCAGTAATTTCCGTGTAGCAGAAACCCAGACAGTCCTAATTAAAATTCAAAAATATTTCGAAAATAATTTGAGGTATTAATATGGCTAGAAAGAGTTTTGAACTTTTGTCCTCATCAATTTAATAAATTAGGGAAGTAATTTACATTTTAATAAATTTTGTTCAGATCTAATTTTTCTAAGAAGTTAATGAATTCTAAAACATTCGTGAATCCTATTTTAAGCACATTGGGAAAATATGCGAATATTAATAGATAACTTAAAATAATACAAATTATTTTAACTTTTAAAAAAACGCAACTGTTAAAGTATCAAAGAATCACATTTTGTTATTGTCAAACAAACTTTGACTACAAAGAATCGTATTTAACATATAATATATATTTCATTTTACACAGTTGAGAAACTTCCATAAATAATCAAAATTAAAATCATTAATACGAAAAAGAAAAGTATTTTGTAGAATTTCTCGAAATCTATTAGTTTATAATTCTTGTTTAAAAATACTTATTTTTCGAAATTACGTTTGATTTAAAAATACGTTCAGATCATTTCCTAAAACTTAAATGTATTATTAGTTTATAAAATTTTCGAAGTTGATTTGATATTTCTCATTCTCATTTTTATTTTGATATTTCAAAATTTGATCTACCGCACAATGATGGACCCTGTATGAATACAATATTTAAGCAAATTCTTATTCTCTCACCTAAAGTAGGAATACATATTTAAAATATAAAACGTTCGGCATTATTATGTGTTTGAAAAATTTAGTTTTTTTTAAATCAAGAATATAGTAAACAGCTTTATAACTCTAAAAGTACCACAATAAATTTACAAAATAATTCCGTAATATTTCAAGAGAAAAAAGTTTTCGTTTTCAAAATTTTGATTTAGGGTATCTGACAACGTTCTGAACCATAATTTTGCAAAAGCGTTTAAAGAAATAATTTTTTTCCGGATATTTAGAGTCACTTCAAATAGAATATACATAGAAAAATGTTCTAAGAATATTATTACAAGAAAAAATTATTTAATTGCAATTTTTTGGCAAAAAACAAAGAGACATATTTTTATAACATTCTAAACTTTATGGCAAATGCTTCTATAATAATAATATTTTGCATATATATATAGTTTCTGTTGAAATCATGCAGAAAGATTTTTGAAGTATATAATTTAGAAGTGGATTTATTCGTATTTTTTTAATGTATCAAAATATAGAAATTTCTATAAGACACCAGTTGTTATTTCAATTGACTGGTAACTATGAGATAAACGTGAGTTTTCCAAAACTCTTATATCAAGCTCTGTACAGAAGTCTCAGCTATACATAGGCAAAATATTTTTTATTACCAAAGCATTTTTCATAAAAAGAGAATATTTGAAATTTTTAATTCTTTCTTCATTTCACAAAAAAAATGAATTTATAAATATTTTTTTTCTTGTAATAATATTTTTGAAACAGTTTTCTATGTATGTTCTAATTCAAGTGACATTAAATATCAAAAAAGCTATTCCTTTGTATGCATTTGAAAAATCACGGTTCCGAATGTAGTAACCTTAATTTGTCTTCTTAAAGTTTTGCTTAAGGTTTATAATGTTTGTGGAATTGACTGGAATATATATATATATATATATATATATATATATATATATATATATATGCTTCATTATTCCTTTCAAAATTATTTTTAGTTGTATTTTGTTAGGATTCATTTCTTTCATATTTTCTATTATTTTTATTTTTATTTTTCTTTGGTTGCAAATTACACGTGGTTGGTTTTAGGCCTAACTTTTCAATATTGGTATGTTTTCCTGTTATGTATAAAATTTCTGCTGAACAGGGGAAGGTAGGATCCATAAATATATTTAACCCTAATTTCGCTGGTCCTAATTCAGCAACAGCTTTAGAAATCATAACAGGTCTTCATTTTAGTCTATTGACTCTTTTGGCTTCTTACATTTTAAAGTTCTAATTCTGTTCCATGTTATACATACGCTTAGTTAATTCTTCTATAATAGACTCTTCCATTATTTTAAAGTGTGTTTCTTTAAATCTGGTTTGAATCTTCTAGCTTTTTAGTGATATTATTTTGTATTATCAATTTTTATTATGCATGTATTTCTTTCATTTTATGTTACTATATATATATATATTATGTTCCATTTTTCGTAAGAAATGTTTAATGAGGTATAGACGTGCTGTCAAATAACTTTTTACGATTATTGGGAAAATAATGAAACTATAAATACTAACAACATAAAACTTTACTTACTAGGAACAAATACATTTTGCACTGTTTAAAAGTAAATGCTTTAGTTATACGTGTAATCTGAATTATAAAGTAACATTAGTGTGACTTCTGTTGTAGATTAGATAAGGAAAATAACTTGAATTAGGATTGTATAAGATGTTACTTTTAACAGAATGCATGCTGAATTGGAGTCATCTGCCAAACGGTTTCTAAGCGAGTCTTTAATGTTATTCATCTCTGAAAATAATGACTCGCAGGCATAGGTAGATGAAATATGGTTAAACTAACATATGAACCAGTTTCTTCAAACAGTTAAATGTATCTGGAATCTATTTTACAGACTATGTTCTACATACAACTGTTCCAGAACATAAAACACACACCGTTTTGTCGCCTTTATTAATCATGCCATGTTCCTAGGTCCACCAAGTTTGAAATGATCTGTTATACTTATATCTTGCACTTATTATTATTATTATGCTTAACTAGCCAAGTTAAACAACTGTTAAAAATCATAAATATAACAGAAATAAACTTTAAACACTTTATTAATGAAACTTACTATGCTATGCATAGGCAGACTTCGTATGATTAGCAATTGTAGTCCACGACGTTACTTGGCAAGACAGTAACAAACAAGTGTGCTCTTCTTTTCGCGGCGACCGATCATTTGCGATTGATGGTAATACTTCACAGTGAACTTTGTTATTTTGAATTGAAATGCAAACCATTTTGATCGGTAGAATGCCAAATATTGTGCCGCGTGCCAGTGGTTCGCCATCCCTGATATAGGATGTTTGTAATTAAGTAATTTATATAACGATTTATTCCAGTAGATTTACTAATATTTAATTTTAAATTCACTACTCAAATTCTTTTCTTGTGATTTGAAATAATAAACGGTAAAAGTGACTAATATCAAAACGTCTGAACAGCTCCGTTCTCGTCATCTTTATTAATGAGTCAAAAGATTCAAAAACAATAAAGGCTATCACATAAAAATTCTGAAATCGATGGTTTTAAAAGCAGAAATTGGAAAATAAAAGTACAGTATTCTCAAAATAGTTTATGATTTTCTTATTATGTTTCAGAGCTTCAAATCTTAGTGTTGTAAGCGCTTCATAATCAGATTTCGAAAAACAGAAATGTAAGGAGCATTTTAGATAGACTTTTTTTATTATTTTTTTTATCTGCATTCTATTTTTAGCAAATAATACACCCAGAGCAAAACAAAACAAAAAGAACATCATTCTCCACAACTGGCCTTCAATTATTTTCCTTCTAGCATTTTCCGGCAAGCTCTAAAACTATGACCAAAGTTTTCAGAACTTTCAAAATGCAATTTTAATCTAATAATACGTTTTATAGTTAGAAGAGATAAATACATATTTCGATATACGACTATTTATTTCAGTCTTAAGCCAATTATACCCATTAGCAAAATTTATGCAAAATGCATGCCTCTTTTTTATAATGTGGCTGCCAATTAGATTTTATAATGAGGATGAATAAATGCCGTTGCGAAATCTCACCACTTCTTCTCCTCTTTTCTCGAGGCTCCTATTTTCTAATTCTATAATAATACCCTCGATTCGAACTTGAAATTCTAATTTCATTTTTGTTCTGGTGTTAAGAAATCATCGCTTAAACAACAATGATGCTCGTCGCCAAGTGATGATATCTAAAAATGAAGAACAAACCATCGAATTTCGTTTGTTAACAAAGATACTAAGCAAATATGGTGGTAAACAAGGCTAAGCAGACCTTGACCGACCTTGATAATTAAAAGATGTTGATATCATTTTTTACGGGGAAAAATTATTTTCATGTAGTTTGTTTACAAAATATGGACTATATAAAGAAACCAAAATTTATCATTCGCTTTTAAACAATCTCTTGGCGTGAATTCACAGCGCCAGTTTCCTAAAATTTTATATTCACCTTAGAGAATTTCCTTTGAACTTATGGAAAATATAGAAATGGGGCAGTTACAAGTAGGTAACTTTTTTCGATTATGAAAACTCACGAATTGAATATCTCCTTTTATTTAAATGAAACGAAAACGTCCCTTTTTTAATACAGCAAATCAAAACGAACTTTATTTTTAACTAGACACAGTCAGAAAACATTTTTGTAGGCTTTTATGAAAAATTAAACTGCAGTAATATTTCAATGCAACTACAAAATTATTCGTTAATGTATAAAAAAATCTGCATTAGTTATATGAATAAAAGCTGCAATACAAATGCCAATACACTTCAAATACTTTTAACTTTTTTTATAACCAGAATAAGTAAAACTGAAAAAAAAATTTAGTAAATTTTCTAAGCTAATTTTTTAAAAATTTAGCTAAGTTTTTAGCTATATAGTGAGTTGAAATAAATACATTGTCTAATATCATTAAATTTGTCCTCCTTGTAAACTAATACGAAAATGCCAGATGCCTCTTATATACTGGAAAGTGTATGTCTGCGGTAGATTTTTTATTTAGTTGAGAACAGTTGAGAACATAGATTACATAATTATTACACAAATTAATTTGTGTAAAACTTAATAAATTTTTTTTTCATAAGAAAGTAAATTTTAGATAAGTTATTTATATTAACAGTTTTACGTACAATTGTTTTTATTTAGTGATCTTGTAGATAGTAAAAAGCACTTAGTAGACATGTGCGTGTGTATGTGTTTAACGTAATATCTATTGCTGATTATGAACCTAAATAGAACAAAAAAAAATTGAAAACCATTGCCTTGGAACTCTTTATTTCAATAAGTGTTTAAGATTTTTTTTACTTAATAGAACCCGGTTCTAAATCAGAGCTCTAAAAATAAACCTATTTCCAGAGTTGCTGATATTTCAGTAATATTTCCACCTAATTAATTATTTACTACATTTTTGTTGTAGAAAGGATATAAGAAAATGATATTCTTTTTTATGGCCACAAATTTTATCTTCTATTCTTATGAAGAATTTAAAAGCAGAAGAAAGAATTACAAGTCGTCTTCTAAATTAAGATACTTTTTTTAAAACAAAAAGATACAGAATATTTTTGTACAGATATTTTTATCTCCTTAAAAGAGATGAAAATTATGCAATGATTTTTAATCTCAAATATCAGAAATTTTACAGGCCAATGATTCAAAATATTTGGTGAATTCATTCAACAGCTATGTAGTTATGATCAACGAATTTTAAATTTGATTGGAGCAGTAATTATTTTCGAAAATATGTGATGTTATAATTACTCCACATTCGAGAAAACTATTATTTTTTTATATTTCTTTATTGTATTATTTTCTATAAGGATATTACAAATAAATGAATGTTAATAATATTAGTAAATTTTCGAAATCAATTGTTTCGGGATTTTCTAAAAATTCTCAAATCTAATGAAAATATTTCATTTTATACACATTTTTCTCTGCTATATGTTTTTCAAAATCAATAAATAACACGTAATATTAATTTTACTGAATCAAAATTATAATTGATATATAATTCGATGCTACACAAAAATAGATTTTTAATTGTTTCTATATTAGTAAAGAAAATGTCGTTATTAAAATTTTAAATTATGTGGGAATTAATTTATTGTTAAGTTATACAAAGAATTATTTGCGAAGAAAATGTTCTTAATAGCAGAATTAAAAAAAAGAAAGATACTTTTTTTAATGTACTTAATTTTAATTCAATTTTCATTTTGCCTTTTTTAACGTGTTTGCTACAATTTTATCACGTGAAATGGAAGAAAAATAAGTTTTCCAATGTTCAGCTTAGAAGTGTATTTAAAATAGATATATTTTTTATCGCAAAGTCGACTTCTGATTTAAATAAAAAAACTTTTTAAAATAAATTTTTCTATCCGTTAATAATTAAAATCATGCTCATAAAAAATTTAAAAAAGCTATTGTAGTATTGCACATACGAGATTTTTTTTAATACCATATAATATCAGATGTTAAGCAAGACAAATCGATTTAAGCATTACTCGTTATTTTTTATTTTAAATAGTAAATACAACATAAGTATGCAAATGAATGTAACAAAAATTAATGAAAAATCATTATGACAATCTAGAGAAGATATTAATCTTAGTACTCATTTATGCAATCTAAAACAAAAAGTAATAACAAAAATTAGTATTTTGTTATTACTTTTATCACTAATTCAATTAAATGGGAAATAGTTTATAAATAAATTTTCAAACTGATAAACCTTTACTTAAATAGTTATACTTATTTTTTAAAACGTTCTAAATTTAACAGAATTTTTAAGTCTTATTTTTAATTTAATTTATAGAAATCATATATTTTCACCATTAAATGGTGATGTTTTATGTATTTCTTTCATGTTTTATGTATTCAATTATTTGTGAGGGGAAGGGGGCAACTATGAGTTTAACTTCTAAAAAAATATTATGGAAAGTTACTAATATGAAAACCAACGGCTGTGAATTACTTTCTTTCTTTTGATATAACGAAGTGCATGAAAAATAATTTCATAATTTTAAAATTATTCTTAAATTGTCAATCAAAGTATTGATATTTATTCATCAATAAGTCTTAACTGACTGATCAATGGGAAGAATTTATTTACTAACAAAGACGAATATATCGATTAATTTAATATCAGATTATTTCAAACTGTCTTCTCTTGTGAACTAAATGGAATCAAAATCCCCCAAATTTCTGGAAGTTATGCGTTTATTGTTTTATTTCGTGTAAGTCTTTTCAGCATTCATTGCTTTTGGGCTTTTACTAATTGTTCTATTTTGTATTGTCAGTTATTGTTGTTGATGTTCTCGTGTTTTCATAAACGAATCACTGATAGTTTGAAAAGTTGGAGTATTGATTTTTCTATTTATATATAACCTTTCATTCGAATTAATCGAATAGTTAATATTCTACATTGTAATTTCAATTCTTGTTGGCAACAAGTTTTAGTTTTTTGTTTAAAGAAAAGATCATTTTTACAATTTTAATGCTTAAGTTTGTATACTATTTCTTTGTTTGTAAATTTATTATCGTATCTTAAAATCGATTAATAAATATCCTACATTGAAGCATTAATTCTTAATAGCAATAAAGTTTAGTCTTTAGTTAGAAAAAAAAAATTAAATATTGCTAAAATTTGCTTAATATTGTTTTGTTTGTTTTAAGCCTAGATATTGTCTGTTTTAAATTCGAATAATTAATATCTTATGTTGTAATTTTAATTCTTGAAGTGAAACAAGTATTAGCCTTTCGTTATAAAAGAAAAAGTTGATTTTGTAATTCACAGGGACATTAAGTAACTTAATTTCTTTCGGAATTTTAATTTACATGTTCATATTTTAATTTGTTCTTTTTAGAATACAGATTTTATGCAGTAATTTTAAATAAAACTCTGTGTTCTCTCTTAATGTGTGTATTTTTATTGTTAATGCATTTTCTTAAACAAATTCTCAAAACTTCATACAAAATTTTCTTGTAGTCTCTTTCAAAAATTTGCTGGGCTTTTTTTTTTTTTTTTTTTGCTTAAGAGTTTAAGAATTTATCTTATGTAATTCACAATAACTCTATTTTAAACTGTTCTAATTAAAAGTGAAATATAGTACCTGAGTTAAAATGTTAATACCAGGATAAAAACATTGCATTCATTTTGAAATTTAATTATATTTGCTTTCAAATTATTCGAATTATTATGCTTTAAAGGGGTTTTTTAAAAGTTAAATATTACTTCGGATGGAATTTCAATTTTTTTTGTTCCAAATTGATGATGACATACCTAACAACCATAAGGAAAAAAATTCTCAGTAATTCATAAAAATGTTTATGATATTTGTTTAACACAGGTAAATATTCAATTGTCACATAAAAATTCCTTTGATTTGCATATGTCAACGTGTGGTTCAGCTAGATTATAATGAGTCATATAGACATATGACGATTCTGTGTCAAGAGGAATAATAATTTTTTTATTGATTGACGCCATAAGGTTGACGCCAGTCGTAAAATAAATCGTACTCAATATTGAAATGTGTTGTTTGCATTATCAGAAGCTGTGCGCATATTCATGCCATAGTATCCGCATTCTCCCAGAACCATTATCTGTCTCATAAAGCTACACCAGCTCTAATCCAAATATTATATCACCAGTTTGTTTCCATGAAATGATTGTTTTGTAATTGTTCTATTTCGTAATAATATGCTGCTTTTTAAAAAAAATTTAAACACTTTTAGTCCCCAAAGGAGTTTTTGTTTTAACTGCCAAGCAATCGGTCGCCGAATCGATTTTCAAATTTCTTATGTTTCAGTTCACTCCTACTTTCACCAATAACGAACAGTTTTATATATATAATATTGTAATAAAAAAAACTATTTTTAATGCTATATTCAATCGAAGTATTTTGTAATAATATAAACCTTAGTGGCTAAAACTATTCTTTGTGTATGTGGGTGCAAAACTTTACACAGAACAATTAAATATAGGGAAAAATCCTACTTTAGCCCTCACCTTGGGCAAAAAAGAAAAATAAATACTGCCAAATTGCACCAGTGGTTTTTTTTTTTCTATATTGGACTTCTATTCTGTATGATGATAATAGTTCTTCAAGGTGGCTGTAAATAAAAGTGTGATCTAATACAGGGTCCAATTAGATGTGTTGTTCAAAGTCGTTAAGGTATCCGTACACCTTCAAAACGTCATTTTCGCCGAAATTTTCGATTTTTGAATTTTGATTTTATTTTAAAATTTGAACTTTTTTCTTTAAAATGGTGCTTAAATTTTGTTTCTATCTAATTTAGAACTTAAGTTATGCGGATTTGAATTTTACTCGGTAGCTACTTTTTGAAACCGGAAGTACAAGTCTACATTCCGGAAGTTGAAAAAAATGTTTGTTTACATTTTTATTTTACAAAGTATTGCTTAAATATGCAATAGTAGAAAATTTATACACTTTAAAATAGGAATTTGAGTTTTCAGAATCTTCAGAAATATAATTGGCAACAGGTTTTTACTAATATTTTTATCCAGAATCTGGCAGGAAAAGAGAGTGTGTTATTGTTTGTTTACATTTGCTTACGATTGCGCAGCACTTTCTAAGTTTCTGTTAAACCCTTTTTTATTGCTGAAAATTTTAATTTTTTTCATTTAAAATGGGAAACTTAAAGCGCAGAATTAGTTCAAAAAGAAAACGACAATTTCGTGGTAATGGATCTACTAATAAAGATTCCAAAAATTATAGCTCAACATCCACCAACGCCAGTTCTTCAAAGATCAAAATGCCTGCTGTTTTTGATGAGGAAATGGCAGAGTATGAGCATAAAACACTTACAGGAAATAGAATCATAGATATGGATGTCCTCTTAAATGTTTTTTTACAACTTTGTTGCCCAAGATGTTTCGAAGAAGGCTTATTGCTTTCTGAGGATTCAAGGTATGGTTTGTGTTCAAATTTTGTTATAAGGTGTAAACATTGTAACTTTTACTCAGGGTTTTCTAGTTCAAAGAAAATTTTAAGCTGTCCTGAAGTAAATACAAGATTTGTTTATGGTATGATACAAATTGGTAAAGGTTTTTCTGCTGGGTTTAAATTATGTGGTACGTTAAATTTACCCAAGCTCAGTAAAACTGCGTACACTAATCATGAGAACAAACTCATGTCTGTGATTTCAGAAGTTAGTGAACTATCAATGCAAAAAGCAGCTTCTGAACTGTTAGTGCTACATCCTTCTAAAAATAAAATAGTTGAATGTGGTGTTTCAGTGGACGAAACATGGCAGCGTAGGGGTTACACTTCCATGAATGGGTGTGTCGCAGCTTTGTCAGTTGACACTGGTAAAGTAGTGGACATTGAAATAATATCGTCATATTGCCCCATCTACAGAAAGATTTCTAAAATGTCTAAAAGCATTGAATCGGAAACTTTTGCAGCAGATCACGTATGCCATAGCAATTTTCAAGGTTCTGCGTTGAAAATGGAAGCTGTTGGTGCGACTAGAATCTTCCAACGTTCTATTTTGAAGCGAGGCCTTAAATATGCACAATATTATGGTGACGGGGATTCCAAGGGCTTTATCAGTGTCAAAGATACTTATGGTAAAGATAGTGTCACAAAATATGAATGCATGGGTCATGTTCAAAAGAGAGTAGGTGCGAGATTGCTCAAACTAAAGTCAAAAAATAAAAATCTGTCTGGTAAAGGCAAACTCACTGACTCTTTTATTGACCGATTGCAAAACTATTATGGAATTGCTGTTCGTAGCAATGTTGGAAATCTCTCCGGTCTTCAACAAAATGTTATTGCGTCCCTATTTCATTGCTCATCAAGTGCCAAGAAACCCATGCATGGACAGTGTCCCATCAGAAAAGATAGTTGGTGCTACTACCAGCGAGCACTATCTTGTGGCCAAAAACCAAAAGAAAAATATAAAGGTTTATCTAATGAAGTTTTAAACATGATTGAGCCTACATATTTAAAATTATGTACCAAAGAACTACTAACTAAATGTCTGCATGGCAAAACGCAAAACTCAAATGAGTGTTTTAATGGCATTATATGGCAGAGAGTACCGAAAGAAGTTTTCGTGTGCCTGAAAACTTTAAAATCTGGTGCATTGGATGCTGTTATACAATTTAATGATGGGCACAAGGGTTGTGTTGACATTTTTAAAAAACTTAATATAACTCTTGGTTATTTTACTTTAAAATCATACAAACATCTTGACGTAAAAAGAATTAACGATGCAGAACGTCATTCAACACCAAATGTAAAGCAGCGTAGAAAATTTTTAAAAGCAACCAGGGGAAAATATCAATGTTTTAGAGAGTAAAGAGGGTGTTATTTATAAATCAGGGGCATTTTAAGTATATCTAATTGTGTTTAATATTAAAAATTGCAGTTTAAAGTTTATTTCTGATTTATTTCAAAATGCATTTTTTTAACGTATTGGCATCTGACAACGTAAATATCAGAAAAAGTTGTGAACCAAATTAGTTTAAATTTTACAAGTACATTTATTTTATAGATTTAAAGAACCCCTACTATTTTCATGTTTATAGAGTTGATATATTTTTAGTAACTAAGATGTATATCATGTCTCGTAATAATTTTTTAGTGATTTTTCAATGTTCTTTTACTCGAACCTTGATAAAAATTGTAATAATTTGATTATCATTAGGAAAATGGTACCAGCCCTAAAAAATGTCATGATGATCAACATCAAATTTACAGAAAAGTAATATTTTTGTTTTCATTTGAGTTATGTGCGTTATTCTAACAATAAATTTAATTACAATTTTCACTATGTTTTTCTCCCTAAATTTTTTTTGTGTGTTATAAGTAAAATATTAAATGTATTTTTCATAGTTTTAAGTTATGTTTCATCAGTAAAAAATATTTTAATAGCAAATATTACAGTTTTTCAAAAAAATTTCTTCGAAGGTGTACAGATACCTTGTACCAACGCAGTTGCCGACTTCGTTATCTGATCGTCGTTTTTATTTATTTATTGCTTTTGAATTAATGTGCGAATTGAATCAACTTTGCACAAATTTTATCTTCAGTTTTAGATTACTAAAATCTTTACTCGTTTTTTTGTTAGCTTTATTACTTTGACTTTGAAATTTTTTCTTTTCAAAAATTTTTAATGATTATTTCATCGGTTTTTTTTTTTTTTTTTTTTTTTTTTTGCCCAGTTTTTGAGTCAATGTTATTAATTAACAAAATTTATAGCATTTAATAAGTTTTTGGTGAAATTATATTTTAGTCTACACTTTTGTCAAAGAAGAAAAACAATTAGTGCCACATTGCTCCAGCAGCCCATGTGTGTGTAGGGATTCTATTCAATATGGCGATAATAATTCGCCAACTTGACGATAAATAAAAGTGTGGGATGAAATAGGATTTTACCTTTCCAGTCTACTTTTATTTCTAAAAAAAGAGTCTTGAATGGGACTAACTTCTTAACAAAAACTTTTGACTATGTTAGAAGGCTTTTTATTTATGTGTCATTTGTTGTTATGTGACTCTTTTTATAGTAAAAAAAACCAAAGCAAAGAAATCTATACAAATCTAAAAACACGAAGTATGCTAACATTTTATACTTTATCCAAATGCTTAATGTTATTTTAAAGTATTTATATGCATTTAAGCATTAATTTATTTTATTTTATTACATTTTTTTTTTGCAAAAAAAATTATATAGCAGTTAAAATAAAATAAATATATTTTTAAGCACCTGCATGCTATTTCTATTAATTAAATTTAAATGTTACGTTAAAATACTATGATGTAAAAAGAATATAAAAATATAACTATTATAGTATACATAATAAAAACCATGTAATAACGATAATTGAAATTTTAATTTATTATTATTCGCGAAAGAAATTATACTTCATTGTATTGCAATTTAATAACAAAATATGTCTAGGATCTATGTTAACAGTTTCAAGACTATATGTTACTCCAAAAATCATATTTATTTTGCCGAGTTATCAAAAAGGAATTTTAATTCAATACTTTTTCGTCATATATGTCAAAATTTTACATAAAGAACTTTTATTTATTAATTGTCTTCTAGTGCAATTTTATTATTCTTTAATTTTTCAGTTATTTGAACATAACTGCACTGTTGCATGAAAAAACTTCTAATTAATCTGTTCAAAATAAATTATCTTTCCAAGACTTAAATTATTATATTTAAGATTCTTATTTTTATTCAAATTAAATAGTTATAGTGACATTTCTTTTCAATAAATTATGAATAAAAGCTTGAAAAATGTTTTCAAAACTTTCTCTGCATTGCATTATCTGCATAATAATTCAATCTTAAATATATTTTTTACGGATCCTTTTCTGGTTATGATTTAGTTAAAGCTGCATAATTTTTTAATTGTAACTAAAATCTGCAAAAACTTAAAAATCAATGAGCATCAAAGAGTTGTTGACACATTTTAGCATTTCGTTTAACCAGTCCAAAATTTAATCTTTTAACTTATAAATGTTTTTTTCTAGAACCAATTTCCTATATTTACAAGGTCAAAAACTCTAAAGGTAATTTCTATTGAATCAGCAGAAAAACCGAAATATTTGTTTATTCACTTTTTTAATTGGTCACTCACATATATCTACACCTGGTCATTAACAAATCACGTATAGCCTTACAAAACGCAGAATACTGGAGTAAAATGATGAAGATGGAAATGCAGAAAACTCTAATATTTGTTTTTTTTTTAATTATATTTTTGAAATATTTTCTGGAATAAGTTAGAATTTGTCGAATAGGTAAAATTTATTTATATTTCAGGACAATTTTTATTTACAAGCCTCTTCACATGTTTGTTACTTTATTTTTAATCAGACTTGATATGGTGCGCCTTCAGATAAATTACTTTTTGTTTCATATGATTCGCAAAATAAGTTGAAGCAAAAAGTTGCTTTTTACGAAAATATTTTTTTGTTTTGTTTATAAAAGAATTTTAAAGTTCCATCACACATCAATATGAGTGAACGAACGAGTGGTGAAAATATTAGCTTTTATATGAACCCTTTTTTATTTATAATAAAACGTAAATTAAGTTTATACTTTTAATAAATAATATTCTAATAATCTTTATAAAATGTCGTATCATTTGTTCATCATTTCGTTTATAGCAGGAAGATTTTTCCCGAAATATATTTTAATTTTAAAATCCATCATCAATCCTCATAATTTTACAAGCCATCTAAATTCAACTGTGCAAAAGAATATTTCAAAACTATTGATGTTAATTGCTTTTAACAAATATTATTTAAAAAAATATAAGATCTGCTTTTCCAAAAAAGGGTAACTGAATATTGAATGTTTGTAGAATAAAAATATAGAGATTTATCGATAAGAGTCCGGACAAAATATATATAAAAATTTTTAACTTAAAATAAAGCACCATTTGGTAACATTTATTCATATGATTTCATCATCATTTAGTGTTTCCCTTTTTGGCTAACTTGTTGTTGCACAGCTTCCTCGTCGGCTTTTTCAAACCCATATCTATGCCTCGCAGAACATTCGAGACAATATTTTCACTGTCTTGTAGACAAACAATTGTCTACAAAATCAAGAAGTTCCCTATCAATAATAGGTCATACTTTTCATCTCGATCTTTAAGAAAAAATGACAATCTTTTTTGATTTTCAAGCAGAATTAAAAAATCTTATTCAACATTGTTCGATCATTATCAAATTTGGTCTCACAGATTTGCATTTGTTTCATAAATTTTCTTAAACGGAGGTTGTTGTTGTTTTTCTCTTTTATTATTATGATTATTTTCTTAATTTTTATGTTTTGACAACGGTTAATCTTAATATTTCTCTTCTTGGTTAATGTACACATTGATAATAAAAATTCCGCTGTGCTATCAACAGCAAATTTTGAAAACAAATTTTTAAAACAGCTATTTTTAAATTATTGTATTTTTCATTCTTCAGAATTTTGAATCTCCCTTGTGCGTTTGTCTTGAGTCAGATGCACCGAAAAAATGGTTTTCTTTTCCTTTTTTTTACCTTTCCTATTTGGCTGAATTGAATTAAATCTTCTTAATGTTGTTGTTGTTGTTGTCGTGCCCTTCCCAAAGGGAAGGAATGAAGCCTGTGAGACAGATAAATCTTCTTAGTAATTACAATCATCATTAATTTCTAGCGAAAGATTCAATGTAATTTCCTAGTGACTAAAATTAACGTCAATCATCCTTTTTGACAATTTTTTAATATATGTTCTTTTTTCATTACTAGCTATGGTTTTAGAAGATTTTTTTCTTACCAAACACAAACCTAACATTATTTTTTATCCACAATATCTTAATTTAGTACAGACAAATAGTAACAACTATGAAGCAAATTTTCTTGATATCGAAATTAAATTAAAAGATAATAAAATAGTTACTAATATTTATGATAAACGAGAAGACTTTAATTTCAATATTATAAAAGTACCACATTGGGAGAGTAATGTACATGTTTCTATATTCAGAAATATTGTTATTAATTACATACCACGCAATAAATTGCTAGTATCAAATAAATCAAAAAATAAAAAACTATAAACATTTTACTAAATACTGTTGAATTCAAAAATACCCAAGTAATTTTATGAATAGATATTTGAAAGAATAAATTCTAAATAGTAAGGATTAAATTTCCATAGTTTTTAATAATAGGTTATTATTATAAATTTATTATTCTTCCTAGATAGTTATAGTTACCCCAAATTTTAATTCTAATTTTAGATAAAACTACTGGTTCTCTTAATTTTTTTTAAAATTCTATGTATAATCTTAGTGTAAGATAATGGTAGTATGTTTACAATTCTTAATTTATTACTTCTATTATTTTCTTACTTTTACTAAGTGCTACTTTTCAGCCATTCCTATGCTTTGAATTTGCATTTGGGTCCAGAATCTGGCAATAACTTGTTTATTGAACTCAGATTTAGCGCGGGCTCTGCATTTTTTTAATGCAATTTTTAGGTAAGTTACCTTTTTCTCATAATGGATTTAGATTTTCTATCCATTCTTTTCAATAGGTTTTTGCTCAGTATTATTAACAGAAAGGGGGAAGGTTGGCTGGCCACAAAACAAGTTCAACCCCACTTTTATATGAATTATTTTATATATAAGCTGTCCTAAGTCAGCATTGTCTATAATACTGTAGCATCCATGCTTTTATATTTTTATATTTAACTCTATTATTTTATTTCTCATATTTCCATTTGAAATCTATTGTCTGGTTATCTTGCAATTTCAATTCTTTTCAGTTTTGATCATATTTATTCATCTTTCTCTTGTAGAGAAATTTTGATTATATATGTACATATAATAATTTGAGTACCACAATTTGCGAGTGTGAGGGATTCCTTAATTAGATCATTATTTATGATCGTTGATGTTTTCTTTGGATAAGATTGACGAGGCAGTCCTGTGATTATTTAAATATTTAAATCTGTTTTATTCCCCATCTTGAAACACATAAGCATGTTAAACATAAAGCAGGAATGAACGACACAATGCATAAAAAAGAAGGCGAATGCACAATGAGCTGCAACCGGCTACATGTTGAAAGCAGACAAATAACAGAAGAACAAGATATCAATCATTGGCATGGCCAAGTAATTTTAGCGCGTTTTTCACATGTTGTATTTTACAATAATGCAACTAATGAACTTTTTACTAACTGAAAGTAGTACTGTACCACTCCTCTAAATGTACTACTATTGAGCTAAAAAGAAATAATAACACAAATCTGTACCAGCACTTTAAAAAAGCAAAAACTAGCGAAATTCAGGAAAATTTGTAGGAAAATTCGGGAAAACTATGGGAAAATTTAAATATGATTCGGCCCATCTAGGACACAAATGCGACCAAATGCCGAGAATCCGAGGTCAATTGGTTGCTGATTGGCTGAGAAAAAGGTACGACAAAATATGGAACGAAGACGAAGACGAAATTTGCGTCCTAATAGCGCTTTTGTTCCACTACGTGAAAAACGAGCTAAAAAGTAAGCGGTCTCCAGAAATCTCAATATTTATAGGCAGCCTAAATCACATAATCTGAGTGGGTGGATAGATGTAGTTCAAAATACTCTCATTAGGTGGCTAGAAAGTTTATTAATTAAGTGTGGGTCCTGAAGGATATGGACCATAGGTAATTAAAAGTTATTAAGAAAAAATTAATGGGGATTATTACATTTCCCCCCTCCGCAAGACGCATGTGTGCACCAGGACCCTTAGTCCATACCCGTATCATATAGAGATATAAACTACAAAATAAAATTTTTAAATTAACGCTATTTTAAAAAATTTCCCTTCACTTAAACATTAACATAAAAATATTCGAAAATTTGCCAAAAAATTTTAATTGAGTAAAAATATTGAAACAACCATTCACCACCTTATTATTTTTGACTATGCATTCAAAAATATTAATTCCTAAAATACAGAAAATAATTTCTTAAAATTGATCTAAAATTGTATATAAGAGCACTGAGGGTGAAAATAGGCTGAAAAGAAACAAATTAAGAGATTGACCTACGCCTTACACAATTATTAAGACAAGTTTTACTTCTATCGTGTATATAATGCACAATAACTTCAAAAACAAAAATTTCCTGAGACTGGAAATTGCAAGTCAACCAAAGAGATTTTTTTTCCATTCATAACTTATTTTTATTTATATTATACATTTATTCTGACAAAGGTATAAGTTTGGAGGCAATAGTATTTCGACAGTCAAAGGTGTACTTCCTTTGAGGTACTCACTATGCACAATCCTTACAAAACCCTTCTTATTTATTATTTATTCTAAATGTAAACATCTGCTTATCGATTTTTATTTATTTATTAATATTTTCTCAGCCTAAGTGCTCTCAAAACTATTATCATTTTATACACATTTCATGACTAAAAATTCTCAAAACCACATTAAATATATCAAATAGTAACAACATAAAAACATCAAAACTTTGGTATTAATTCAGTAAAACACTGTAAAATTATCAATTCTCATATTAATTATCAAATTCAAATATAATCATTATGAAATATATGCATTTTATCTTCAAAACAAAATATAGCATTAAGTAAATTTAACCCGAAACTTCAAAAGTAAAGCCGAGATCTCTGGAAACGTTTTTAAAATAACATTTACAATAGTTGAAGTTGACTGCCCAATCAACAAATTTAAATATAATCGAAAAATAAAAATAATTTGTTACTCATGCATTGAAAATACATTAGAATAAACCATAATAACAGTACAATGGTTTTAGGGACCAAATAATAATTTTAAAAAATAAACGAAGGGGGTAAGACCCATATAATATTAAAAAGAAACATTGGGATAGAACCAGACACATAAGAAAAATGTCTGGGGTATAACCAAGCTTTAAATAAAGAAATTTGCTGGGGTAAAACCAGGCTTTAAATAAGAACTATATTTGGTACCACTACCCCATACTACACCATTTCAAATGGAAAACTTTAAAACATAAATTTCTTCAAAATATCTAAACCATAAATATATATCATTGTAAGATTTTGGGTCAAAATAAATTTTTGAAATGACATTCTTTAAATTTGCTGGCAAATTATTACGCATACTAATTACAATATTGAAAATTGATGTCACTGTGGTAAAAGCGTGGGGTGCTTTGTACTACATTTTTACACTAACTCAGCATTTCGGAATAGAACTAGTAAGAAATTATAACAATTGATATAGAGCCCCCACGCTCTTACCCCGATGACAGAAATTTTCTCGTTAATCATTTTATTCTTATATTAAGAATTTTTTTTAACTTTTTAGTTCGACTAAACATAAAAGCGTGTTTTTTAGTTTCTTAAACTATAATTTATTTTATATTTTATATATTGGTCGGTTTTCTTCTCACTCTTCCTTCTTAAAAAAATTTCTTAATCATTTTGAAAAAAAATGAAACACTCAAGTGTGTAATGATATCGCGTTGTCTAAAATTCTTCGTCTATTTGAAAAAAAAAGTACACTAAAACAAGGAATAAAACTTTTTTTTAATATTCTTTCTCTGGGATATTTAACATCTGAAAATAGGTCTCAGGCCACAGAAATAGGCCTGTTCTAATGTTATATAACAACATTTTATTGAACCACAACATTTTTTGAGTCAAAAACATGGTGTCCAACGTGTTCTCCTTAGCTTTATATGACTTTAAAAAAAAAGTGCGTGCGTGTGTGTGTGCAGTGGCGTACCCAAGGGAAGGTTGGAAATTCAGTCCCTGCACCTTTTCTACGACACTGTACACACACACTTTTTGCCAACTACTACTAGTAATGAATTTAATTAAAAAATATTTTATAAAAATAGAAAAATTTTCTGGTAATATTTTGATTCGAAATATCTAACATTCTTCACAAAAAGTTGGCCCTTTTATTTCTTATTTTTTTTCTTAATCTTGAAAACTTATTTTAATTTATTTATACTAGAGATTCCAATAAATAAAAGGTAAAATTAAGATCAAATCATCCAGAATTATGAGACAAACATGAAGCCCTTATTTTTTTATCACGAGAACTTTTAAGCTATCTCTTTATAATTTGGGTTGTTTGGCTACTTTGAGATTATTGTGAGTTACCATTGTTTTGTATTTCTTATTTCTTTCATTGTTATTTTCACTTCATTTAAAATCTTTGCAAAACGTTAAACCTGAAAAAAAAAACATGTTAAAAGTGAATTTGAAGTTTTTAATCGTACCCTGAAATTTTTTTGATCAATTAATGAACGTGTTGTTTTAATCGTTCACTTCAGACTAACAATAAGTCTCACTAAAGAAATGAACATTCAACGATCACGCGATGACGGATATTTCAACAAATATCATTACTGTTACTTTTACTGATGATTAAATATGATTTCACTTTTCCTTTCCATTTAAATGTTACACATATGAAATGGAGTTCGAATTTAATAATGTTCATCTTTCTATTATTTTTTATGATTATTTCATCAAATTTCACCTTTAAAAAGTCATGAAAAGAATATATTCTGAAAATAAAGGTGGTTTTAATAAGAAATAAATGTGGCTCATATTATCCAACTTTACGTGAAGAATTATTTTCTTTCGCTTAAACATTTACACATTCTTGTTAAGTAATACTATTACAAACACATTCTTGATTAATTATACACCACTGATACCAGTTATTTTTCTTATAAATCTAGACATTTGATGTAAAAATGAGATTTAAAAAAAATCCTATTTATACGAAAATTTAAAAAAAAAACTTAAAAAGCTTCATTTAATTATCATACATTTTCAAAAAAATATGCTAAGCAATTGATCGAAAAATCGCCTTTTTTAACTTCTTTAATAATATGCATGTGGTAAAAAACATTTTTCTTCTTTTTATAAATTTAAAATAAATAATTATAGCCTCTAAACTTAATCTAAATTTGACAGTTTCGAGCAACGAACCGTAGATAAAGAATTTTAACCTGTTTCCCACAAGGTCATGGCACACATTATCACGGGGAGAAAAAAAACATCTTCCATATCACGGGGAGAAAAAAAACATCTTCCAACAAAGAGCTTGCAAAACCAAAAGAAAATTCTACAATTAAAATCATTGTCATTTATACTTAACTCTGAGATTTAAAAGTACTATTCGAACATAAATCTCAATGCAAAAGTATTTTAACATTAGCATAATAACTAGATATTACAATATCGATCATTGCATACTTCACAAAAAACAATGTGAAATGAAATGTTTGGAGGTATTAATCGTTTGAAACTATACATTTCAACTTTGATCAGGGCAAAAGAAAAATCGCTCCAAGCAATTCATTTCCGAAAAAATTCCACAGAAATCAACGTATATAAAGTTCTTTTTTTTTAAAAATAAAAAAACGAAAAAATTCGATTGATATGATCTGACAGCTGATCATTACCTACCAAAAAGAAAAGCTCTACGAAAAGTACATAAGGGCCAACAGCCGCTTGCATCATACACAAGCAACGTTAAAAGCTGATATAACACCTCAATAACGGCGATTTTATTGGAAGATCGTATCCGAGTGGGCAGAACTGTTTTCCTCATCAGTTCGTTTATCTATTGATCTTTCATTCAAAACGAGAAATTCTGACGTACGGCCAGTTTCTGACGAGAATTTCGGTAAGATTTCAAAACCGTTCTTTTCTAATCTAAATATTGAATAAGAAAAATCAAATGTTTGGACATAAGGTAGTGAAAACATAAATATGTGTGTTTTGTTTGAAAGTAAAACTTTTACGGCCTTTGCTTTTGAATGTTTATTTAGTAAATTTTCCAATTTAATATGTTTTAGGTATAAAAATAAAATATTTACGTAAAATTTATTATATGAATAAGAATATAGTTTTTTTTATTATTATTTATCTTTAAAAAAATTAATTTGTGCTATAAAAGCTTAATTTGCCACAGGAATGTTTTAAATTTTATTTGACAGCTTCAAATTTCACATTTTAAAGACGTGATTTTACAAATTTCTTGAAATCCTGCTATTTAGAGGGATTTTTATATTTTAAAATTATTGTCCTTAAATTTATTTTTCATAGCAACAAAAATGGTTCTATTCTTAAATACAAAATGTAAAATTCAATTATTTTATTTACTTGTTGAAAATTATTCTACACGTGTGAAAATAAAATTAAAATTTTTTAAAATATGAACGGAAAATATTGCGAAATGTTTGTCCTATGCATTTATATTTTATATTTAACCCTTAATTAAATGTGATGAGCAAAACATAATATTAATTAAAAAAATATAAATTATTCTATTTCTTTTCAAAGTTAACTTCGCTTAATAATCGCAGCGCAGATTAAAAATCTGAGAAAAATGCATTTCTAGATAAAAAAAAATTTTCCTCACATTAAAATAAACTTGTGACGTTTCAAAGTAATTCATTTCTTTTTACAGGTAAACTTCAATATTACAATGTGAGACGAAGTATAAAACAAATTTGATTCTCGCGATTTTTTTTTTATTCTAAAAGAGTTATTAAGTGTATCTTTCTCTGTAATATTTAGCGAAACCGCCTTAAAAATAAATTAAATATTTCATAGGAAATAATATGAAATGATAAAATATAATAAATAATCAAATAAATCATGGTTTCGCTTAAAGGACGTAAAGTTAAAATATATTGGATTAACTTTCAATCTGCAAAAATGCACCAATTTTAAGCTTTATTCTAAAGCAATGGCGGTGACAGACTTGAATGATAAAATATTTCATGGTTTGACTTAAGCCAAAGTATAATGATGACACTGTTTAAACAGATTTATTAATGTGTGTCAATGTAGTCAGCAAAATAATCAGACTTATTTTCCAAAACTTCAAAAAGGAAATAAAATAAAATATCTTATTACACTTGCATATTCATATATTTTTGCAAATTATGAAACTTTTTCTGAGTTAAAATATTTTTATTTCAAATGAATTTACTTTGCATAAAATATCTAATTGTAGCTCTTGTAACCCTTAAATTTTTTTTTACATTTACCTTGAAGCTTTCTTGCTGTGTGAGTACATTTTACGTTAAATGGAACAAAATGACACAATTTTAAAATCTTTCTTTTTTTAAATAAAAGATCGTTTCTAAAATAAAAATACTTCCACACACAGATCCCAATTATTCTTTACAGAAAATAAGTTCCCTGAACTGAATAATTTCTTCCCCAAACGCAAGAGGCGAACGGTCAGGTAATGGTCGTGAACAGACATGCAATCAAACAGCAACGATCTTGGACAAAACAAAACAAAACAAAAAGAACGTTTTCCGAATCATTGAGAAAATGCTTCTCATTAGACGTAGAACGAGAAACGACACACATCCTTCCTGTTGCATCATGCTCCGTAACCTTACCGCCAAGAAGCCACACCTGCCCCTTTCCTGAAGTTACCGTTTTAGTAGCCCACACAAAAGGGGGAAGACATTGGATGGGGGGGAGTCCTGAATAGAAAAACGGACTGCTTACAGGGGGAATGGGGACATTTCGAACAGAGAACACATCAGAAGAACACGTGCCAAGTAAGATTTATCGTTTTTCCTCGTTTGTTTGTTGTTCTTTCTCCGGAAACAAGGTTTAAGTTCATTTTTATGCATGAGTAGATGTTATTTATGTGGGAAGAAAAATTATTTGATTTTTATCAATTTTGAGAGTAGTTTTGAATTTTTTTTCTCAGTTTTTAATGAAATTTTAAAACGTTTTATTTGAAAATTCGTCTTCAGTATTAAATAGTAATAAAAAGAAAATGCGATGTAAGGAGGTAAAATATTTAATATATTACAGTGAAATATGAAAACATTATTGCGCATATGGAAGAATTGACTTATAAATTCGTTTCTAGAACTATGGTTCTGTAATTAATCATTGAAATATTTTTTTAAAAAATTTCTAGTGGGATTTTTTAATGTTTTTTTTATTTATTTACGATTATTTAAATATTTAACAAAGAGTAAAAAGAGAGAGTACTAATGAATTTATGAACAAACTATGTCTTTATATATGTATATTTGTATTCATCAAACGCTTCTTTATATATTTGGTAAAAAAACATTGCTTTTTAAAAAAATCGTTGGAAATCTGTATTATTTGATTACCATAACTTACCTTGAATTATTTATTTTTTGCAGTGTCTTACAATAATATATTTCAAAATGGTCAGAAAATTTTTGTTTTAGTCTCTTATTACAAATGATTAAAATTTTAATTACTTGAGTATATAAATTTTAAAAATATTTACAATTAAGCCAAATTTTTCGAGAATTTAATATAAAATGTAACTTTTTATAAGGATGCAATATTTTTAATTTATTTGTAAAAAATGTACGTAAAATAAAAGAAACTTTGAAAAAATAATACAATTTTTATTTTTATATGTTGTAAATTCAGAAAGACAGAAGAAATATATATTTTAAAATTTAATCTTTTCAAATTTGATGACCTTTAATAGGAATTTTGAATAAGTGGATAAAAAATTTTATCGATGGAAAAAAATATTAACTTATCGTAGATATTTAATGAATTTTCTGTTATTTTTTTAAGAGTAAAGTTTACTTCTATGCTACAAAATAACAATGGAAAATAATCTGTTTGAAACAGACATATCAATTCTGAGTAAATTCTGTTCTAAGATGTGAATGTGGAAGAGTCCTATTTTATTCCTTGATTAACCCCAGCAAAAGTTCATGTTTTCTGAAAATAATAATAATAAAAAATATATTTTTAGATTTTGTTGGAAAAATATCAAAGCGAATTAATCTCCGCCGTTCTTTTTTTCAAAATTAAATAAATATTAACTGCAGTTATCTAAGCACTGAATTATATAATGAGAAAATTCTTTTCATAAAATGAACAATCTTTAACAAAAATAATTACCGTATTTATTTGAATCTAAGCCGCGCTCCAAATTCTAAATAGGTTTTCATGCAAAAATAAAAAAAAGTGTAAAATAATTTTTATAAGTAGCAGATATTTGCGAAAATAAAAATAAGAATTAATAAGAAGGGAATAATTAATTCATTTACCAGTATATAAACTTCAAAAATACATGAACTCTTGTAGTTCTCTCTCCTCTAAGCCTTCACTATCATTTTCAATTTCCCCCCATCCAAAGAATTTTTTCACCTGCGATTCGCAGTCGCAACCGATTTGCAGTAGCATTAATACTGGGGGGGGGGGGGATGAGCAGCTTAGTTTCGAATAAATACGGAATTAAAGAGACAAAACAAAAAAAATTGTACATTTTGTTCTTTAAAAGACCTTGGTAGGTATTTGATCAAAAAAATCATAACATATCTGAGGTTTTGGAGAATTCAAAACAGATTTTTAAAAAAAGCAGTATAGTTTCTTTGAATGGCTTCAGATGCGTTTATTGTCATTCATTTTAATTTATAATGTGCACGTTAATTTAACTTATACACGCGCTCACATATAATATGTGTGTATGCTATCGGATAAAAAATTCATCTCCTTCTCAAAGTAAAGAGGGTTAGCCGTGGGAATAATTGCAAAGGATCTTTTGCGATTCGTTCGTTGGAAGCTTTGTCTCCTGAACCATCTGGGAACAGGTGATCATTGATTAATTCTTCGCTGGTAGCCCACAATTAACTGGATTCCAACAGATGAGTCAATTGCCTCTCCACGTGCCTGCCAAATGTTCTGAAATCAGACAAAGGTTAATGATCTAACGAAAGTGGCATATGGCCTAAAAGAATTGCTGACTTCAGTTGCAGAAAAAAAGTATGTTTTGTTGCACCCACCGATGAGACATTTTTTTGAGTTTAGTCATTGTTTTTTAACTGTGCAGAGATACTATTCATCAGAGATGTTTTTCTTTCGTAAAATTTAATTGTTATTGTTATTGCAAGAAGGAGTCTGGCTTACCGAATGAGATTCCGAAACACCAAAGGCATGGGATTAATTAGGAAAGAATAAGGAATATGTATATGTTTTGTTTTGTTTTCTTTCGCTCGAATGATTGGTTGCATCAAGTCTGGGAAGGGTAACAAGTAATATCAACAAAATGATTTTATCTATTATAAAATGAATCAGTTAGAACTGGTTAGAACAAACAATGAGACACCGAATTTCTAACATTGTTAAATATTTATTTACATTTTACATAAAAAATAAACATTGCAACGAAAATACAGGGGAAAAAAATAAACTGAAATTCTTGTGAAATATAGTTTCGAATTCGAAGAAAAAATCAACTTAGAATTAGAATTTAGAATTTAATCAAATTTGCTTGAAATTATTTTTTTTAAAATAAGAAAGTTTTGCTGTAAAGAAAAGAGCACCTTGAGGCATTCCTTAAGTTTAAAAAAAATGCCTATCTTTGTTATGTATTGAAAACTGTTTTTAAAGTTAAGCCCCACTTGATATCATTATGATATCTTATGCTTTTTTTTTCTTAGTGAAAAGGCAGTTTATGACATGTTTTTCCTTTTCTCAACTCGGTAGTTATTTTAATTTTATTTTGGAATTCGTTTAAAAAATTTTTGACAAATTAATTTTAAATTTTTTTTGTAGTAATTTTAAAAAATGGCAATTTTAATACAAATTCTGTTAATTTTTATTAGAAATATAATTAACTGAGAGATTTTTTTAAATATAAAGAGAAACAGTTTTTGCAAATTTCAAAAGCAAAGAAATTTAGCAATTAACACCAAAATATTTTAATGCTTAGACAGAATTTTTAATACATATAAAAGCGCTCGAATTTAAGTAGGTCTTACTTAAATATAGAAAGCAAAAGAAAATTATTTAAAAGAAAATGTTTGACCTTCAAATAAATGTTGTATGCTCTGTAGTATAGAACTGAATAACTACAATTTCGTTCTCGAAGATGGTCAGGAATTGATACTAATTTCGAGGAGAGAAAAAAAAAGGGAAAAATGTACTTATGTGCTATTTCTAGAGAGAGAATCGAAAAAATTAAAAATAAACTAAAATACAACATACTGACAAATAGATATTTCCAAATTTTGCAATTTTTCATCTTCATTAATGATGCATCAAATTGAGTTGAAAATATTTCGCAGTTTTACGATAACTTTTAAAGATAAAGGATTCCTTTTACATACCTTAGTATTGTATGAGTTTAAAACAGACATATAATAACGACAAACGGTCTAAGTTCTTAAGAATAAAGCGACATTTATTCAAGAAACAAATCAAAATACTGGCTATTAGTATTCTTATTTTCATTATATAATAAGTATATTCACAACATAATCTCTATCATTACTTGAAGATAAATTCAATGTACAAATCAATGAAATCCTGAGAAGGAATTCAGAATATAATCACGCATTTCACTAACAGAAAAAAAAATTCCGCTCCGAACGGGTATTTCCTCTCGAGAATTTCCTAAAAGATATAATTAACTAATCAAATAACTGCATTTGAACTTGAAAATCTGTACTTTCGCAGGACGTAATTACCTTAGTTAACAGAAGAAAAGCACTGTTGGTGCGAAGTTTCTTTTTTACTATTCTGGATGAATTCTTTGCTTTCAACCTTTATTACAATTACTGTTCAGCTACCAGAAAAGAAAAAAGATTACCTTGAAGGAATTAATTAAATTAGATTGTAGCGGCCGCAATTAACTTTCATTACGCAAGTTAACGATATAATCTTTTCGTTGAGTGAAGGGGTCATCTTGACATTGTAACTGTATTTTTAACAAAAACGTTAAAATTCTTATCAGAGGAAATTGGTTGTCTCAGAATTAAAATATTTAGAATTAATTATGAGTCTATTTCGCAGATAATTCCTGAAAATGTCCGTTGAGGGGATTGAAAATTTTTTTTTTAGAATTTCAAAATCTACATATGCAGAAAAAATGTTCTATGGTCAAAGGCGTAGCTAGTCCTGGGTGGACCCTGTATCAGAATTCCATGGTGGCCTTTTTTGGAAAATAAATAAAAGCCTCTTACTTGAAAGTATCAGAATGTTACACATGCTGGGGCCCCTGTAGCTTGGGGGCCCCATATCATTGATACGGCGGTATCTACGCCTCTGTCTCTGGTATATAGTTGAAGGGGAAAAAATAAGATAAAGGTAGGTATTTGAGCTTTTTTTTTCACGGCAAAAAGTCAAACATATTTTTATTGAAGAAAAACAAGAGTATTTTATTTCTTTTTAACATTTGCTGTGATGAGAGGATATCGACTAAATAGTTTTTAGAAAAAACACCAGTGACACATTTAACAGCTTCTTTAGTATTAAATTTTATCAAAAAAAAAAAACCTTCCGTAGAAATGACAGAGCACGATAAAGTAGAATACCGCAAAGAGCTTGGATGGAACTGACTAAACGGTGCGGGAAGAGAGAGAACTTGGGTATAAAATATTGCAACGCACATTGCACTATTCAATGCACAATACTCATTTATCAATAATCATCTTTGTTGGTTATTTATATTGTAAGGGGAAAAAAATTATTCTTCGTTTTTTATTATCTAACCAACAATTAAGGCTATTTCCATTTTTACGAAACTTCAACTCTTTTTGTGGCAGTAAAATTGCAGTGTAAATTTTGAAACTATTTTTTTTAAAAAATTATTTTTCTCCTTATGTCCATACCACGGAACATCTTTCCCCCGCACAGCTAAGTTCTAATTATTAGTAGTTTTTTCTCTCCACATAACAGCGATCCACTGTACAAAAAAATCATAATCATGGGGGGGGGAATTCAAAAGGATGTATTCAAAATGTAATTATCCCTAATGCCACCGTGATTCATTATGCCATCTGTAGTGATTTGAAACTATGATATCCTATGTGATTTTATCAAACTAGTAAACACAAATTCCAGAACTCAAATCGAAACTTTTACCCACTAGAATTTTTTTATACACTTACAGGTCTTTTTTTAGTAACAGAACTTCATCAATCATTTTTGCCATCCACTTTCCTGACTTTTCTAGAAGGCGCGCATTCTACACACATCCGCATGCCCCAACTTGTAGGCTTTTTGCAATGATGTAACAACCCCAACTGGGCAATTTGAATAAATTTTTTTCGCTTTCCATTACCACTTTTACTTCGCATAGCCTTGAAAAAGAATATCAACTAAAACAAAGTTTCGTTCAAGAGCAAATAATCATTGGGATGCAAAAAAGGCGGAATGAAAAAGAAAAAAATAATAAAAAAAGAATAAACTTCGTAGTAACGTGGAGGGCCGTGACTCACAGGCAATGGAATTCTGGGACACGTCCCACCTTTTCGCTGAAGAGGGTTTCCACCAGGGTTCTTAATGTCCTTTCATCCTTTTTCTTCTTAATTCAACCGTAGTGCCCCAAGGATATTGGCACGTGTGTGTATACACGTCCTCAATGGATGTCGTAGTATATAGAAAGAAGCGGGAAGGAGTAGTGCATTATTTAGCCTCTGATCATTGAAGGCGCTGTTGCAGAAAAGAGTGGATAAATCAAAAATTTGGTTGGAATCGTTCCTCTTGAAAAGTTTCCTTGCTTTCACGTTTTGCCTTGTTTTGAAATCGAGTGAGGTACGAATTTTATTTTTATTGTTGGACTTATATTTTATTTTCATTTCGGATTCCATACGTTTTGTTAACAAAAGCAAGTGATGAGCAGTTCGAAGATTAAAGAATTTTCGACTTTGAGATAATTAATTCGGCGCTGTTTTTTTTTTTTTTTGGTTGTTTATGTTTTGCCTATTTCAATATTAAAATGACTGATGAATGCTTCTGAAATTTTTTCAATGCAATGATAGAATTTTGGGTTGAATTTTGGAAACACTGTGTTGTGTCGTGTAGTAATTTTTGTCAAATATTGTTTGTGCAATTTAAAATTATCAAATATTATTTAAAAAATAGTCATTATTTTAATTTTTCTGTATTAAACTTTTATTCATAATAATTAACTTTTTTACTTTGTTATGTTGTTGTCATTATAATTTACTTTTTTCGCATTGTGATTTTTTTTAGTGTCGAGCTAGAATTTTAAAATTTGTTCTCCAATTATATGTGCTTATAAAAGTCAGAACATTTATTTCTAAAAAAAAACCGTTTTCTTCAGACTTTTCGAAAATATGAATAGATTAATAAAAATAGTACAAGAAATTTTTTTCAAAATATACTATGCAATAAAAACCATCTTAAAGAAAAAATGTAATCGTTCAAGTGATTTATAATTTATAGTATAGATACTTCATGCTAGACGTTCATATATATAATTTATAAATTCATAACATAATTAAAGAAAGATATATTCTAAAAAAAAAGAATCAAAATGTGTATGCAATAGTCGTGTAAAATATTCTCAAAATTTGTTTACTTATTATTTCGTTGCCATAAATTATGATTAAAATTGAACAGGTGCACTTTATATCAATGTAAATAAGATCTTAAAAGATATTGATAAACTCATTCATATTGTTATGTATTTTAAACTTTTGTACTTCTTCGATCAGTTTAAAAATAGAGCTGAAAATTTCTGTTAGCAGTAGTTTTTAATATTTAAATCTCAAATGAAGATAATATCGTCTGCCCGTATCGCATTAGTCATTCGATTTTACACAGTAACCTGACAACCTCCATATTTTTTTTCTTTAAAACCATACGTGTATGAATTTATAGTAAACATGTTGTCACCTTCAAATTGTAATGGATAAAAATATAAAGGCCATAAACGTAGAGGAAAGGTGAAATTTTTTAATACAATAAAAATTCTTCTGTTAAAATTTTTTTTAAAAAAACATTCTATTCACTTTTTTTCAAATTTTTCGGAAAATACTTTTGTTACTTGACAAATAATGTTCACTGACTTATTTGATGTAAAATTTAATATCGGTATAAGTAACTATTATATTTCGAAAAATATATCGTTTCATTAACTAAAACCATACAATTAAAAAAGAAATTATGGCTAATTTTAAAACTAATGAATGATGAATTCTTAAATTATGTTTCAGCTTTAATCAAATATCTGTTTTTTCTTAATAAGAATAAATTCAGATTCAGATATCTATATGGCTTTTGGAAGTTGGATTTCGTAATATTTCATCATTTAGACTAGATTTCCTATTAAAATTGCTTTAATGGCAATGTTCATGGTGATCTTTCAATCTTCATTTAATTTATGGCGGGAAAAATTATTCCTTCTTTTATAATATTTTATAAATGTCACAGTTGAAAATATTTTATGAAGGTGAAAAAAACTTGTATGCTTTTTTGACGTTAAAAATCAAAAAGATTAAATGAATTAATAAAAATCATGTAAACTCTGTTTAAGTGAGATCAAATTTCAGATTATTTCTCTTAAGTTATTCTAATTCTATTTTTAACAAAGCATTTTTATAATAGAATTTTTATAATCTTGAAAAATATTTGTTAAATTATCTTTGACGATTGTATTAAAACTTTTATTATTTTGGATGAAATTTTTTGAAATATTTATAATTGTCTTATTTTTGAGGAAAAGGAGGAATTGTTTTTTATTTTATTTAAAATAAAACCATGCAAAAATCCTAACAGTTTAATAATGATTCAATATTACGATAAAATTATTTAAAATTTAAGCCTATTTTGATGAGCTATATCCTTTCAATTTATTAATGTAAAATTTGTAAATATCAATCAAAGCAAATGAATAAGGAATGATATAATTTAAGTAAAACATAACTGTATTTAATAATCATGTTTATTTCTGCTTCCTGTGAGATTATAAACGAGGTTATAATAAACTAAAAAAAAAATGATACAGTAGAGTCCCGGAAACTCGGCCTAATGTGAACTGTAGGGTGGCCGAATTTATGAAAATGCCGGGTTATTGAGAATGGGATTAAAAAAGAATAAGTATAGTGTTTCCTCAGAAAATGCTGTATGTATTATTTACTTGAGAATACAACAGAAAATAAACTGTCCAGATACCCTTAAACAAAGAAAAAGTATGTACTTTATGAAGGCATAGAGCCTTTACTACAAGAAAATGAAAATTAATGAATACATTGCGTACAGTAATTTATCTGATCAGATACACTTCAGAAAAATACTTTATGAAAAAATTAATAGTCTATAATAAAAATTAAAAAGCCGACTTTGCAAAAACTGCATACTTATTTTTAAAGAAATGCATAACCCTTCTTGTTACCTTCTGTTTTTCACCTTAGAACGGGTTTGCACTTGAGGGGCTTTTTTTACCTGTAATCCGGTCATCGAATGCCGAGTTTTCGGGACTCTACTGTATTCGGTGATGCTGTTTGAATACGTTCAGAAAAATAACTACAAAAAAAGTTGCATGCCTATCAAATTTTAATTGCTATCAATTTATTTCTAAAATATCCATTAAGAAGTTTCTTCTAAATTATAAGTACTAACTCCGCAGCTAAATGAACTCATCTCATTTCAATAGTTTGTTTTTTAAAGTTATAAAAGCTCTTGCATATGCCAGTAACAAATTGATCAATATCATATGTTTGTTTTATTTTTAGGTTTACCTTGTTTACTCGCAAGCTTTGTTCTACCTTGTTTTGCATTACCATTTACCACCATGTATTTTTGGAGTTCTATCATATTCGGGATGCTGATTGCGGCTCCTCTAACACTCAGCAGACATATCGAACACAATGGATCAAAAGTAAGTTTTAGATTTGATGAATATATTTTAAAGAAATAGAAATATTTATGAACTACTTAATAATATTTGTTCCAATCAACATTACACAATAAAGAAGTTTTTCTAGTTACTATGATTAATTTACAATAATTTTCATATAGTATTATGTTTCCGTACTTGTTCATTTATAAAATAAAATAAAAATAAAGGAAGACAAAGCAATTTTTTTATAGAATAAAAAGATATAAAAGAAATTATATGCGTGTAGAATAAATAAAGATAAAAACTAATTATTAAATGTATAGAATAAAGACAAAAACTAGAACATTATGTTTAAATGGATAAAGAAAAAGAAAATAAGGGATTATATAAATAAAATAAAACATTAAATACAATATTTTTAACGTAGATTAAATCAAAATAAGATGAATGCTATACAGGTAGAATAAAAAAAATAAGATGATATAATATTGTATGATTAGAATAAATATAAATCAGATGCGTGTAATTTAATTAGACATATAAATAACCATAAAAACAGTATTCTCTCTGAATTTCTTCTCCAAATAGTACGTCTCCAATTGCATGTAATAATTTACTAACAATTACATAAAAAAGATTATTTATTATCTGTTTATTTTAATTATTATATTTTTTTCAATGTGTGTATGTGTGTATTGATCTTTTACTAATTATCATTTGCTTTGATTATTTCAGAGGAACGCTAGAAGACATGAAGACGTTAAAGAAGGTAAGGGATGAATTTCCGTAACCCCTTATTATTCAAAAGCTATAATTAAAATATAAAATTATGGAACGATACTTTTGAACAAATTCAATTTTGTAGTTTAAAAATTTTGCGTTATTCTTATAGTGTATTGAAAAGTCTACGAAAAAAAAAAATCTGAAGCTAAATTATCGAATTTCGATGCTTTCAATATTTTGAATGATTTTGATGCATTTTTGATTTCTTTTTTAAATGTAACTGATCTTTCAATTACAAACATTTCAAACCATATAATGACTGTAAATTTGTTTTTATAACTTTAAGACTAATTTATAATCCTACACTGCAGTGCATATATATCTTGTAGTATTCTTCAAATTTCTCATTTAAAAAAAAGTACTATTTGAATTTTCGATTAAAATTGAAAATACGTTTATCGTTTTAGAAGACTTTTCATTGGGATTAGTTTCTAAAGTATTCTAGATCATTAGCTAAGCGTAACAATAAACATTTTGGAATTAAGAGAATGTTGGTCTTGCATTCAAAAATTTTAATCGTTGTGTTTATTACAGATGATGAGAGCAGCTGGTTGTTCCCTAAAGCCCACCTGCGTCTGCACTCAAGGCCACCAAAGGTTCTGCATGTAAAAGAGGGTGAAAGCGAAATTCTTGAATGCCAAGCTGGGGGCAGTCCACTGCCGCACATCTATTGGCTGAAGAATGGCGTACAATTATCGAAGGTAGATATTTTTCTCATTAAATATTCAAGATAGGAACTTAACATTAATCTTAAATTAAAAATACAGGCAGAATCAGAAAAAAAGTAAATGGAAATAAATCTAAATAGTAAGCATTCTATGGCTAGTTTTGTTTATAAATAGCTATTATGAATTTTTGAAAAAAATTTCAAAATTATTTTTATTACTTAAAGACATGTCATTGACACATCTGCTGTAATCTATTTTATAAACTTGTACAACAATGGAGTTTTTCTTCTGTAACTTGGTTTTTTTTCTCGTGCAGCCAAATTGGCTCTTTGAGCTAGAACAATTCAACGCCGTAAATAAGGACTACTGAATAACATATAAATAGTCAAAGATATAGAGAACAGTTGTTATATGGACAATATAGCCACACTAGTGAGCTCCTGAATTATAATAGCTATAGCACGATATTGGAGAATTTAGCCTTGGTGAGTTTCAAAGGTTGCATCTAAGTTAAAATAAGCAACCATTCTTTTCTTACAATTGAGTGTCTTTTCAAAGTTACACATCTAGGGGCCCCTGTAGATTGGGAGCCCCGTATCATTGATACGGCGGTATCTACATCCCTGATGGGGTGGCATGTTAGCAACTAAGCCTTTGCAGCCATGGCAAGACCCCCAAATGCGAGAGCCATTTCATAGTGGCACCATCTAGTGGCGGCCTTTCTTCCAAATTTAGAGGCTTGAAAGAATTTTGATTCAAGCTCTCGTCGGTTGTTAAACATTACCGTGATTTAATTTTGCCGAGAGTACCAGAGCCAATTTGACACTCAAGTGTTCTTTTACATGCCACATAATCACATGACTCGCGTGCCTACGATTTTCGCATCCAGAAAATCTATCGACTCCAGCCGGGGTCGAACCCGCAATCTTAGGCTTACGAAGCGGGCATGTTGCTGGAGCCGACATATCTATCTGTTATCCCTTCATGTCGGATTTAATGACTTCTCAATCCCTACAGCTTTCGGATCCCCCGGGAACCTTAATGATCTGCGAAATCTCCGGCTCAACCAAAACGAGGAGGAGGTACCGCGACACTTGTTGAAAATAAAAACAAATTATAATTAGTTATCTCTAAAAGTAAACATAAAGAGAACAGTTTTCCCCTGTTATTCAATATGAATCTTTCTGAAATTTTTCTTTAAATTCTTGGCTAAGAATCTATTTTATGGCTACACTGAATTTCGTAAGTTTGATAAAAAATCAATTGTTTCATTCTATTTTTTTAAAAAGTTAATTAAAGCATATTTTTTTATTTTAGATTGATATTGAAGATGAGCTGGATTTAAAAATCGATGATGATGGTGAAAGAAAACGATTAAACATGGGTTCTACAAGCTCTAGGCTGTATCTCGACTGCCTGACAATAGGAGACGACGCAGAGTACACCTGCATTGCAGAAAATGCCAATCTCAGGGAAAGTACGACAACACAGGTGAAAGTTTCGTCATCAGATGATAGGGGTTGTCAAAGCAAGAAACAATCTGGTAAGTTTAGATAACATTTATTAAAATAATGTACTTTATTCTCTAGGAAAATGTACAAAAGTTTAACTTTAAAAAAGTCCTTATTTTTTTCTTGACGTTCATGTATTTTGGAATAATCAAGAAATTTGAGGTAATAATGATAGAGATTTTTAATTTACTTCTACGTTACACAATCTACGGAAATTTTTGAATTTCTTTTGGTAGGTTATAACGCCTTAAATCGTTTTAAAAATTATTTTAAGCATCATTTTATAAAATTTCTGAACTTTCATGAATTTGATGAAAATTAAAGTGATTAGGAGTTTGTATTTTAGAATCTGAATAATTTCCCATTATTTTAAATTTAATTTGATCTGATTACTTGACAATTTTAAAGAAATCTCTATTTTAAATTTTAAAAAACTCGTAAAAATCTTTAAAATAATTCTTAGAGTTTGAATCATATTGTCTGGTGACAGTATTTTTGTTAAATGTGACAAGTTTCTGTTTAAATTAACAAGTCAACATTATTTAAAATTATTGTTTATTTAATTTTTCTAAGCATTTATATTTAAACTATTGTGGGTAAATAAATCAGGATCAAATACTATTACAGCGAATTTCTCAAAAAAAAGACATGCTTTATCTCTCATAGAGTAGATTAAATTTTCGTCTTTTTTAACATAAAGTTGTATAAATCTTAAATTCTGTTATCGATTTAATATTGGATGCTTCATTCTTACACAATTGTTTTTAATGCAGTTTCTTTAAAATTAATTACAAACAATTCATCATGCTTTGTAAATAATTCGTTATTTTATATTCAAAAAAGGTTTATTTCATATAACTTGGATACCGTTTTCCGTTATTTTAAATAGAATTAATTTTCCCTTTAGTTCGTAAATTATTTTTGCAGACGTAATTTAATTATCATTATTTTATTGCTTACTGAGACGCTTGAATTCATTTTTATGTGTTTTGATTTTTTATCAGGCCAAGCTCCTCGAATCGTATCATGGACCAAAACGGCTCTAGAAAATCAGGGTCAGGATGTCCAAGTGTTCTGCAAAGTGGAAGGACATCCCAAACCCACCATCAAATGGCTCGATCCTCAAGAAGAAGAAATTGATCCTGAAAAAGGACCCAAATTCGATGTAAGTTTGCTCATTAAGTAGCTTATTATAAGTATTTGGGTTAACACTAATATCTTTTTAATTGATTCGTCTTCATCTACGCAGAAATACAAGCATGTTACATAACTAAGCAATCCATAGTAAAAATGTTTCAAATAAACAAGTCAATAATTTTTTTTTTAATTTCCTATTAGACCAATTATTAATACGCGACTTTGGTGTAATTTATTCACATTTATTGTAATAATTTTAAAAAATTCTGATAATTATTTTTCACTGCTAGCTCTTATTTATTTTTTTATTTCAAGCTTTAAAATGGATGTTATTTTTACTTCTAAATATACCAAGTGTATATTGTATGGATTTATATGGATAGATTCCTCGTAAGGTATATCTTTGTCTTTTTTTAAGTCAAACGGTCATATAAAACAGACCAAATATAGTTACTATGACGAAATTTTTGTTTCAAACATGCTAATATGAAAATTCGATTTAGACTCTTATCATTTTGCATCAAAGGATTTCATTCATAATATTTATTTAATTTTATTCTAGGCGAAGCCAGTATCTAAAATTCAGATTAACTTTTAAATTGTTTTAATATTTATGAATTACTATTTGCGGGTTTATAAATGTGTACAAAATTGTTATCAGTCATTACTATAACCGATGTTCTAAGCCACATCATGCATTATCTCCAATCAAAGTTTTTGAATTTTTTTGTACTGAGTGACAATACTGGGATCTAATAAAAAATTTCTTTTAAAATTTCTTATTTGATAAACCGACAGTTAAAACCTATTTGAACCAAAAATTAAATTATTTAAAGTAAATTTTAATTAGATTGTTGTGATTTTAAATATTGTTTTATTCACAATCAGACTATGAAGTTTCGTTTTCTTAAGCCTAATTCGAATATTTTTTCCTGCACAGCAAGTCGCACTTAGCAACAATCATGGAATAAGTCTGCTTAGTTAAAGACAGCCGGTTTTAAAATTTATAATTATTAATATCTAAAATTACATTTAGCTCATTGGATACATATAGTTCTTTGCACTTTTTATAAGAAAAGTTGCTAACTGGGAAATGGAATTTTGTTTTTCAGATCTTGTTCAATGGTGACCTTGTCATAAGGAATCTGAAATGGAAAGATATGGGTAACTACATCTGCGTTGCTGAAAACACTCATGGATCTGCGAGAGCTGAGATATTCGTATATCCGGCTGCGGTAAGCACTATATTTTCTTCTTTTCTTAAGAACTTATAATTAATATTCTTTGAAATTTAAAAAAATAATAATATATTATTCATGTACAAAAAAAAAACATTTTGGAATACAAAAAGGCTTAGACAAGCTTTAAAATGGCAACGTAAATTCGAAATTGTTAAAACTACTTACACGATTGACAGAATTTTCATCTTATAAAAAGCTCTATTATTAGAATTGAATTCTATTCTAAAAATTAACAAAATAAAAAAGAATTGTAACCTGATATTATAAATAAAAATAAAAATTCCTTCTTTTCTTGAAAAAAAATTACATGCAATAAATAGCTACTTCAATAAATAGCTGTCAGTATTAAATTTATTTTAAACCATGATCTTTTTCCCATACTCGATTATTTGAATGTTTATTCACAAATAACGAATTATTAAAATAATTTTATCAATAAAACGATTTGTTCTTCAATGTGTTATCAGCTGTTCAATCATTTAAAGCATTAAAATAATATTACCGTATTTATTCGAATCTAAGATGGCATCAATAATAAACCGCACAATAAATTCTCAACGCGTTTTTGTAAAAAAAATTTAAAATAGTGGGAAATAGTTCATTGATATCTTTTATTCAGGAAATTAAAATGAGAGCTAATAAGAAGTGAATAATTCATTTATTTTACCTGTATTAAAACATTTTTAATTTAAATTTAAAACACATACATGAATCTGCAATTGTTCAAACTGTCAGTATCAAGTTCAATTTCCACATTCAACGTATTTTTCTGTTTTCGATTCTAAGCCGCACCTGATTTTCAGTAGTATTAATATTGGGGGGAAGTTCGGTTTAGATTCATACAAATACGGTATTATATTGCATGTAGGTGTTATTAAAACATTTTATGAGCAAAATATATCGAAAAACTTTAATAAATTATTGAATTAATTTTTAAAATTTTTTATTATTTATCTTATATTTTTTTGTTTTTTTGTTTCCTGTATCTAATAGTTGTCTTTCATTTTCTTATAGCCCGAAACATGAGACCCAAAGGTGTCAATTCACTCGAGAGGTTTATGGACAAAGAAAGAATACACACACTTTTTGTGAAGCTTTCATTTCATGTGAATAAACATATCTCTGGCAGCATACGCATTTCGTTTATTTATTGACACTTGTATTTTGTTCATCCATGTTTTATATTTATTTTCAGTTTTTGTATACTTTATGTACATAGGTTGAATAAATTAAAACTATTTTTTGTAAATATATATGCGTGTTTTATACTTTTATGCATGTTTGGTTTCTCTGTTCGAACAACAACTCGTACTAAAAATGTGGTGGAGAATGTAACTTTCTATCATTCCGAACTAACTTTTTAACTCAAGCTGCTTACATTATTCTTTTCATATACTCCTAACGATAACCGAAACTGATTGAAAATAATCACGTGATCAGCTGCTGGGAATTGTTTCTTCCTCTCACTTGGTCGAGAGTATTTTATTTCACTCAGGCTAAGTTTCGTTTTCTTAAACCTAATTCAAACGATATTTTTTATTTTACCCAGGCTATACGAAGTTTCATTTTTTTAAACCTAATTAGAATTATATTTTTTATGCACAATGAAATCGTACTTTACATCTATCATGAGAAATAAGGCAACTTACTTAAAGACAGTCTTTTTCACATTTAAATTATGAAATTTACTAATTAAATTACAAGTTGTTGCCAATTTCACATTCTTATTTTCCAATTTAAACATTCCTTTCCAGATATTTAAAATTAATTATTGCTAATTTATGGAAACTTAAAGTTTAAAATATATGCAATTTTCTTTGAGAATTAACTATAAAAAATTGCGTAAATTTCTCTCCGTCTTACCTAAAAATACAAATAAAACAATTTTTCTATTTAAATATAATTTAAACTTTGTTTATCAAGACATTTTCTGAAAGATATTTAGAAATTTCTCATCGAAAAGTGTAAAAAAAAAAACTAAACCTGATGAAATCCTTAAAAAAAAAAAAAAACATGACCGTAGAATTATTGTAAGAACATTGCATTTAAAACAATATTTATCTATAATATTATATCAAATTTTAATTTAACATAAAAATAAAATTATAGCACTGAATATATAAAGATTTAATAGTACATACATAAGCAAGACACATTCATATTAAGAAAAAGAATAAAATATATATTAGTTCCTTCATTTTAATTTCATTGAATAATGTGGCTTTAATATTTGTGATTCGTTTTACTTTTCGAAAATATTTGATTTTGCATTACTAGACTTTTTGAAATCATAAACGTAAATATTTATGCGTATTGGTACTATTTTCATTTCTGATAGTTTAGATTAAGAATTCTTCGAGAATTTTTGGCTGAAATTTTGCATAATGATAATATAATCATATTAATGATTCTGACTATGTTGTAATATGCTATTCAAAGATAGAACTGATAAGAACAAAATATTCTTCTTCCAATTTTGTGTTTAAATTACACTATAAGCATTCGGAATTTAAATTTATAGAATAATGGATGTTGGTCAAAATAATTAAATGGACTGTACATTTAATAAACAAAACGGATCCCAACCACATGGTATCGCTATACTTTTCTAACTCATTACAAAAAGGTTGAAAGAATTGGCTCGGAGCTAAATCTATACAAAGGAATTCTCGCCAACAATGGATGAATTATTAAGTTCAACTAGCATGATTTTTTACTTTTTAACTTCTGTTTTGAATTATTTTTTATTAAGTTTGTCTTTAAAAAAAATATTTTGTGTTTTTCAACACCTACTCTGTGTGTGTGAATTTGTACAGGTGTAAAACTTTTATCCATAACATGCTTTCCTTTAAATTCAAAAAAATAAATTTTTGGAACGTTAGGTTTAATATTTCCCTAAAAGATTGAGAAACAGAATTGTCAAGAGTGTTTTAAGATTATTTTGAAAATATATAAGGATTTTAGGCGTTATGAGACAGAATGAATACCCATTTTACAGATAACTGTCAATGTATTTATCTGCATTGCCAGTGTTGATGTAAGGTAAACAACGTTAAATCGAGGAATTGAGAAAAAAAAACAGATTTTTGTTATTTGGGTTTTCCTAGACAAGATCTTTACTCTGATTTTTTTTTTCTTTGTGCTTGGCTTTCTTAAAGTCAATGCTCTTTTAAATGTTATCTGACATCGGAGAATTAATAGCAACAATAAGTTAAGGATCCAACAGAAAAAATTCAAGTTTACACATTCAGGTTCACGATTACAGAAGAAAATATATTCTCCTTGTTTCTGATTAAACATTTTTTTAGAAATTCCGCAAATAAACATAAAATGCTTCAAAAATTAAAAAAAAGATTTGAAAAATGTTTGAATAACTGTATAAATTCACGCATATATTTTTGTTATTTCTACTTTAAATTAAAATGTCACAAATTTGAAACATCCATTAAAATACTTAATTACCTTCTTCTCAAGTAATTTACCACAAGTTGTTTCTGAAGTGAAATAAAATATGCTAGAAACATATACGCCTCACATAAATAAAATTTTAAAGTATTCATGAAACAATATTTCAAATATAATATTAAATATGGCACTTAATGCATGTATTGAGTCTTTTGAAATATTTTTCTTTATATAGTTTTGAAGAGTTCCTTTTTATCGCAATTTTGAAAACTAAAATCTGTTGTAAATATAAACAGAGAAAAAGTTATATATACGACACAAACTTAATAACATAAAAAAACCAATGCATTAAAGATTTATTCGAAAAGGATGAAAATCGTCAGATGCGTACATTGAAAATAAAATGCCAACAGTTTCAAAATAACTGAATCTTTTATTTGGGAAATACAAGATCAAATAAAATCAATAATGTGCTGGCCTACATCTGGTCCTGATGTTGTTCGGTTGGGCATTCTCGAGCAGAGTTCCAATCGGCGAGTTGGATAACTGCGTTCCAGGGACTGCCGGAGATTTCTGCTCATCATAGCCCGTATAAGAGTATCAGGAAGAGATCTGGTGAGGGGGCAGGCCAAAAAAGTGTTGGAGAAGCACGAAGACAAGTAGTTAAAAAGTGAGCTATACGGGAATACGGCAACAAAGGCCAGCACTATATAGGGAGGGGAATATCGTCGACCTTCTTCCATACTGTAAAGGTATCAGGGATGATAACCAATGGGACTCGACTTTCGAATACAATGGTCTCGGTGACATCAGCCCGCGTTTCCTGAATCGCTTATCGTTGGTCATTACAGTCACTGTGGTATCCTAGTTATATGTTGCGTCAGAGGCTGGGCACCGATCACTCTTTCCTCGCTTTCTATCCTCGCTCTCGGTCGAATGCTACCGTCTAGACTAGACGCTCAAAATGCCCATGTTTCACACATTCCTGCCAACATCATCGAATTGCTTCAATCCCAGATGTAAAACGATCCTTCGATTCAACCAACCTACTTCCTGTAGCTCAATTACATGTCATCTGTTCAAATTGTTCGTAATTTCAACAGCGAGACATTGGTAGAGTCCATGGAAACATATTCACATGTAAGTTACACCTTAGCATTGGAATATCCTCTATTGCATATGCCATCTGGATGCTCCATCGTAATACGCTGGAACTATAGCTAATGAATCTCTTGCATATCCTATCCTGAGGTATGTGCCTACGCAATTTCATCCAATTTGGATAACTTCTTGGTGCATTACTTTTTCTATTATATAGAGTATTTTCTGTGTTTTTCTCCCGAAAAACTATTATCTAATTAACCATTAAAGACCACTCTAAATTGGATAAATCTTTAGACGTATATTGAACATAAATAACACAATAAAAGTGATTTTAAAAAATTATATTTTTTTTTATGAGAGTTACAAAATGTTGAGCCTTCGCAGTGTTGGTCCAAAGTGGTGTACAAATTTATTATTTTGAAATATAAAACATTTTGCATGCAGTACACTTATCACGCATAGTAATAGAAAAATTTCGCAATGCTCTTACCCCTTTTCTTTTTATTTTTACAGTTTTTAGTGATTATATGGTCTAAATGGTTTTTTAGCAATATTTAAAGTTATATTTTGGGTGGCCGATTGTCTTCCAACATGCGAAACTATATCTGTCATTAAAAAAATATAAAGCCTACGTTTCTGAGGGGCATACTTTATAGATTTCTTAACTGTTTCAACAAATCTTCACTAAATATTTCTCCAAACACATTCAAAGGGTTCATGATCCCTTTATTTCTTAGACATAATTTTTTTCTTTGATTCCACACGGAATCTAAGTCTAAAAGGCTTCCTATTGAACACACGTGTACATTTCTCCAAAAAAAATATTTTCCCTTATTTTAGTATACAGATTCCTCTACATTTTTTAAAAATAATTTCTATCTCACCTGTAATGTCCTTCAGTATTTCTTAATTTTCCCCCAATACATTTTAATCAAAATCTCTTATTCATCTTTCAACTCATCTGGATCTAGAGGAATTATGGCGAAATCTGAATGTTCATTATGCTCTATAGAGGATGATTCAAAAATATCTTCATGATCTATCTTGTGTAAATATTCTCTAGGACTTCTTCCAATGTTAAACATCGTCTTTTCTCATGCGCAAACTTATCTGAAATAAAAAGAAACGCAAACTTACAGTGTAAAACATATTGTAGCATACAAAATCCCAAATAACACTCATTAGATTAATGTTGTGATTTAGCAAGATTATTAAAAACATGAATTTATGAGCATAAAAACAGTAAATGTCCTGTTGAAGCCATTTGTTTTTGAATCCCTGGCTAATTTAGCAGAAACAATTGTTTGAAGATTAAACATGATTTTAATAAACAATTATTTGAAAATAGTCACTTATTTTTCTTCAAAAGATGAAAATAAAATCCTTTGTGATCTGGGTGTAAAAATCTTTCTAATTGAAAAAAAATAATATTAAACCAATAATTACAGCTGGGGTCGGCAATCTATGGCACGCGGTACAATTCTCAGTTGTACTACTCAGTAAATTTTTCAATTTTTGAGTGGATGTGGATAAATTTGTAGTGGTCCTTATTTGACAATCATCTTCAGAATTAGGGACAGATACGAAATTATGAAAAAATCTGAAAGATAAATTTGCAGCTATTTTGTAAATAATTGAGTGCTATTGCTGGAGAGATTTAATTGTTTGAAGAAATAAAATTGCATGTACTCTGCTTTCCGATTTGGGTTCTACATATCTAAATAAAAAATTTCCCCTCATATGAAAGTCCGCAAAGAAATTGTTTAACACCTGAATGCTGAAAATCGTGCTATATATTGAAAGTCACAAATTATACCCCTGATTTTGGATATGAATGTAGAGAGGTGCAAGCACTAAGCTTGCAATAAAATTTTTATCTTTTTATTTAATTTTAACGAAGGGAAATAATTATGTTTTGTGTTTATATCTTATTTTAATAAATATCTGTTTCAATATACACATAAATATGTACAATCTTAATTATTTTTATTTTTGCTGAAGAAATAGTTATAATTCATGCTTTTTATTTTTATGTTAAAAATATCCTTAAATGATGTAAAATTAATATGTGAGAAAGCTGTAAATTTATGTTATTGACCTCTATTCATTATCTGTGTATGCATTATTGCGAGAATCGAATTGTTTCAAAAATGGCCTAATATGTGGCATACTAAATCATATTGGTAGATTGGTTTGGCACGCCACAGGTAAAAGGTCGCCGACTGCTGAATTACAGTATTAAAAATAAAATTGAAATTTTTGTTTCATTGAAAAATAACCAAAACAATATTTAAAAAAATTTGAATTTAATGTTGCGTTTTCGCAACACGAGTCCTAAAAGGGTTAAAAATGAAATCCTAGTACGATTTCTCCGGATTCTAGCAGTATAATTACTAATTCCAAAATAAACCGTAGTTGGTTTGACTTTTTGTCAAAAGAGCAGTCGAAGTGTGAATGCAACACGTGTGTACATTTGGTAATTAATGGAGGGGTATGTGTGCCTAATTTATATTTTCTCGTCATTAAAAACATAAAAATTCCCCAACTTCTTGGTGAATACTTATTTGACAGAATGCTTTTCTGATATCCCCTATTAGTCAAATTTTGTTTCTTAGAATCGTAGAAAATCTAGAACCGCGATACTCAACCTGCGGCCCACCAGGACTTTTTAAGTGGCCAGGTCAAAGTCCATTGCTCAGAGAAATTCATTAAATTTGTCGGAAATGCTGTGTTAAAAAATCAAATATATCAATTTTGCTTTTTGCTGCCGATGTCGTATGGGTGCAAATTGATAGTTTTTTTTCCGATTAGTGATAATAGACAACAGTGGAGTAGCGACTATTTTTTGAGTGGAACTAATTTTTAACTATCTAATTCGAAGAGAATAGATTGTTTCAACACAAGTGGGAAGTTGGCTATTTTGTAATCAAAAATAAGCATGGCTCAGTAATTGTTTAATTTGCCACGAAAGTATATTTAAAAAATACCAATAAACAGAAATCTTCAATGACACTTTTCCTCAAAGATCTCTTTCAAGAGATGATAAATAGGCTTTCTTGAATAATCTTTAGAACAACAAAAAAGTATTTTGTTAGTGGTAATGTCACAGCGATATCAAAGGCATCCTATGAAATTTGTTATATAATTGTTAATCATATGAAACCGTTTAATGACGCAGAAATTGTGAAAGAGTGATTCTCAAATGCTTCCAATTTAGAAAAAGTCAGTGACAAAAATAAGAAATATAAAAAAAGTAATGAAAAAAGCAAAATAGGAGTTTTAATATTTTGATCAATTTTCACATTTTAAATTTTCTATGTTATCTTGGTGGTCTTAAAGCATTTCTCCCCCCCCCCTTCCTAAAACCTCATGTTGCGGCACGCGTGAAATAGCTAACATATGTATGCGGCTCGGCAGAAAAAAAGATTGAGTACCCCTTATCTAGAATAAGTTCCATTAAGTTCGGTCAGTTCTGTAAACATTAGTTTAAAGCAGTGATTCTCAACCTTTTTTCTGTTGCGGTACACTTTTAACAATTTCAAAATTTGGCGGCACACTAACAATAAAATAAGGTTAAAAGAATTTTATTTATTTGTAATACACTACGTAAAATAGTCAATGATAATTATTTTTTAATGTTAAATGAAATAAAATGTACGAAAAAGGCAACAAAATATTTATTGAGTAATTAATCACAAATAAATTATAAAAATGAGAAATTTGAGCTTGATGGTTTTTGGTAATTTCTTAAAATTTCGGCAGTAAAAATGATGATGCCCCTCACATTTCGTCATCTACATTCAAAAGTCTCGATCTTTTTTTTTCATTTTTATATTTGTTAATGCTGAAAATACAAATTCCCATAAATAAAATGTTGAGAATTGTAACAATATTTTTAAAGCTTTTCTGGCTATTATGAGATAATCGCCTTTAATTTTAAATCAAAATAAACTAACTGACTTTTCCGGAAGTTTTAAAATTAAATCTTGATAATTACAGAATGAAATTAGTTCCATCTCTTCATTCAAAGTTAATTCATGTATAGATGTATCCGTTATCACAAATGGAATACGAACCCAATAAAATTTTTTATACCTAAATTTGAGAAATAATGTTAAATCAGAGTATAATAAAGAATTTTTTAAAAATTTGGTGGCACAATGATTGAGAATCACTGGTCTGAGGATTATAATGAGGCAGCCTATCCAATGCGTCAATCACTGAATGGATTGATGTCCTAATGCTGCTTGTTTTTATGATTGGGCTGTGATGTAAGTAATTTCTATAATTCGGTAATTCAGATTCAGATTAACATCTTCTTCAAGTTCCTTACTTGAAAGAAATTTTTTTTAAATAATCTTCATACAAACTAATACCCATAAGTTTTGATGTCATATAATACAGTCGTTTTTCCGCGAAATTCCAATTATTAGGTAACGGTGGATTTGTGAGTAGCCCTAAGGTAAATGATTCTGATACCAACCATCACGATTACCTGCTGCTATTTCTTAGTCTGGAGGTCCTTTCTTGCTTTGATTTCTCTTCTCAATGGGATCATTAATACGAGGGTAACTCTGGTACTTTTGAGATACACGCAGACGAAGAGTTACAAAAAAATTAACCGCTTAGTTTTAGAATACAAAGTATTTTAACACAGCATATAATTTTATACAGGATTACTTCAAGTTATTTAACGTAGAATAAAATTTAGATGGAAGAGAAAATGGTAGCGAGAACATTAACGTGCTGCGATTTTCTATGATTTTAAAGTAGGATTAAATCATAACGAATGCGTCCAACGGCTGCAATTAGCATTTGGTAATAAATCTCCATGACGTGCTACTGTACTCAGATGGTTTAAAGAATTTTTCAGAGGTCGTAATTCTCTTCAAGATGAAGAACACACAGGAAGACCGTGGTTGGCATTAATCCCGGATAATGTATCTGCCAAACGAAAAATGTTAATGGATGATAATCTCTGTACCTATCAAATGATACGGAAGGAACTTAACATTGGATCCGCCACACACGAAATTATTCATGAAGTATTACATATGTAAAAAGTAGTTTGCTGTTGTGTTCCCCATAATCTAACCGAGCACCAAAAAGAGGAGCGTGTCAGAATTCAGGGCAGAAACCGTTAAATTGCTAAAAGATAATGGCTACCGCATCATTTCTAAAATTGTAACGGGTGATGAAACGTACATACCATTTTTTGACGTTCCAACACTTCAAGAAAGCAAAATATGGGTCTTTGAAGATGATCCCACGCCAACCATGGTGAAAATACGAGTAATGAAAAAAGTAATGTATGCCACTTTCTTCAAAAGTATGGGATTGGTCAAAGCCATAAAGTTGGAAGGACAGAAGACAGCAACAGCAAACTGGTATACTACTAAATATCTTCCAGAAATTCTCCAAGAAGTTAATGTTAGGGGACTAATGCTTCACCATCACAATGCATCTTCTCATACAGCCGGATGAACAGTTAAGCTTCTTAAACAAAAACAAATTAAAGTGATAGAATATCCACCTTATTCTCAGGATCTAGCTATGTTTAACTTTTGGTTATTTTTTATATATATAATCTAAAAAAGAATTAACAAGGACGTCGTTTTCATTCAGAAGAAAAGAAGATATTATGTGGCTATTAATGCATTTTTTTCATCAATTCTAAGAAATGAATGGTTTGAGGCATTTAATCAGTGGAAAATTCGTCGACAAAAATGCATTTATGATGAAGGAGATACTTCGAACACTCCTAAAATTTTGTAAGTATAACTTTAAAATTTTGGAGTAGCTCAAACTTTTCAGAGTGACCCTCGTACCAATAAAATCCAGTGCCCACAAACTGGATATATCAGCTTCATTCACAAAACGTAGATGCAACAGTCATCGCCAAATTTTCATTTGAAGCTTCTTCTGGTAATATTGCGATCAAAGTCCAGCCAAGGAGTTTTGCAACTGCTATGAAACCAGATGACAAAATCTTCTTATCTGTCCGCAGTTTTCCTATGATGTCGACTCCGATTAAGATATCAATTGCTTCACAATTGTCCCTTATGTCGTACAGAGAAAAATGTCTACTTACGTACAAACGAAACCATTTGAGCGAAACTAAATAAAATTGCACGGATTCTAAAAACGGAATACGCTGAGGGGAACATAAAGCTCGTAGTCGAAAAATAAAGAGTAATTTTAAATAAATAATATAATCAATAAAAGAAAAAAATACTTAATTTTTATTATTTTAATTTTATATTACATTATTTTATTATTATATAGTAATAATATAATAATTATAATATAGTCGTGATTACTTTTATATATAAATATATTATTATTAACTTTATTATTATTATTAATTTTATTATTTTTTTGTTATTTTATTATTAATTTTATTATTATTATTTTCTATTATTGTTATAAATTTTCATTATTTAAGAATTTGGTAAATCCCATATTTTTTTTTAGTATTCGAACTTGCCCAATCAACGAACGGTTAGGCAGAATGGCGGCACTCGGACAAATATGAAACGAAGCACATAGTTGTCAATTCAGCGCCAAAGTTACATGTGAAATCAGGGTTGGCGAATTTAGTGAGTTTTCTTGGAAGTTGTCATGGTTTTGAAAATAGTACATAAGTACCAAAAGAAAATATTATCTTCTAATTCTTGTATGCCAGAACCTCTGTAAACAGGTCGAATGTTTTTACATTTTTTTTTGGTTTATTGCTTCAAAATTTATTACAGTCAATTTATTCATTAAAGTGTCTTAATTGTATTCTATAGCAGTCATAAATAATCTTTTGAGTAGAAATGCCGCCCAAAAGATAGTGTACCAATCTTTCTTTGTTGAGAGGTGTTGAAATTTTAACAGCAGAGACGCTGCAATTGCTTGTTTTATTTACTTTTAAATCTAGATTTTATCGGACAATCGCAGTGCGCAACATCTCAGTTAGGGTTTGCAATCCCGTGTCCTATTTTGAATCCCGGGATTTCGGGATTACTTTATCCAAATCCCGGGATCCCGGGATTAGGATTGGATGATAATGAAATAAATAAAAAAAATAATTAATCATAAAAAACAAATAAAAATAGTACATAATGAAATTTAAAAAAAAAGCCTTTTTCATTTCTTGTGTTTTTGTAAATAAGCTTATAAAAACACATCTCCTCCAGCGTTTCATCGTTGGAACGGGTTGTTATTTTTGTAACAAATTGTTCTGCCGTAGAAAATGCACGTTCGAATTCTTTACTAGTAGGTATTATAGTCATTAAATAGAAGTATGTTCTTTTCAAGTAGTCACCACGTCTCCCTCCATTTTCAAAAAGAGGCATTTCTTTTTGAATTTTTGATGACAGTGTATCAAATCTAATAGACTGCATTGGAGCATATACCTCTTTGATAACTTTATTTAGTTCTTCTGCTACACTAAATGGCTTTTGTATACAAATTGATCCAGTTATTGAATCAGAATGTTAATCAATTTCAAGTGTTACCTCATATGAAATTAAAGATTCATTTGTATGAGCTGTTAGTTAGGCAATGGAGTTGAAGTGTCTTAAGTCTTCCAAGCAGGCCCGCTATTCATTAACGGCACTTAATTGAAGAAGGAACTGTGACAAAATCTATTCTTGTGATATGTTGCTTATAATATTGTATAAGCATTGCAGTGAGCCACTTAGATTTGTGCGACGTTCTCCTATACTAGAAGTGAGAGCTGTGCATATATTTTTTTTTTTACCTATAGCACTGAAAATTGCACAAAAAAATTCTACGTACATATTTCATAAAACATATTTCATATTTCAAAAAAAATTTTATATATAATTTAGGCAAAAATTAAATCCCGGTATTAATTATTTTAATCCCGGGATTGGAAAAAACAGCGGGATCCCGGGGCTGAAAACCCTACTAGATATCTTCCAAAAATTCTATTTGCCTCTGTCCAAGTTAGCTGACATCGGACATCCTGAGGGAGGGAGAAGTGTCCATTTTCTGACCCCACTCGCGATGGGGAGAAAGTTACAGAAGAAAATAAGAGAAAACATATCAAATTTCACGGTTTACCATACACACCCGCTTCGAGCCCTTCTAGGTTCAACACGTAAGAAAACTAACATTAACCGTATACAGTACCAAAAAATAAATAAGTTACATTAAATGTAATACCAGATTCACAATACCTTGAAAAAAATTTCAAAATATAATTCAGACAAAAATTAAATCCCAGGATTAGTTATTTTTATCTCGGGATTCCGGGGCTGAAAACCCTAATCTCAGTGGCTGTTCCTCCACAAACGATGAAATCAGCGTCTCTTCTGGTCAAACTGAAGAAGATCTCTCTGACCTACAATGTCCACCTCCAATGGATACCATCACATGTTAACATTAGAAGTAACGAGATCGCTGATAGACTAACCAATGAGGATAATGAGAATGAAACGGCTACTGACACTTCGTTCACTTATCAAGAAACTGTACTATAATTCAAGATCTAAATTAAATTTAATATGGCGTATTCCACCTATGAACCCATGGTACACAAGAACATTTCCTAATTCTCTGCTGGAAATCAAATGTGACCAAGTAGCCACTTAAAATGTCTTCCCTATGATAATCGCAAAATAATCCACAAAATTTTGTAAGAAATGCTGTGACCATTCACCGGATCACATTCTGGGATGCATTGAACTTTCTAAGGGAGACTTAACATCCTATCCCTTTATTATTATAGATTTTTTGATGGTCAACAACCTTCCGGAGTGGATCTGACATACGTCAGATCTTTGGAGGATAAGAAACAACAACAACAACAAAAATGCATGTATGAGAATGATTTTCTGGATCAAATACTTTTCACTGCAAAGTATTTGAATTTATTTTTGGTACTTAAGTAGTACAAGAAATCTTTTGTCTTTTAAATCAATTTCTAAGAGTAAAATAACAGTTGATTTAGCAATCCTATACCAAATTTAATCCACTTCAGGTTATTCTTGTGCCTGCATCACATGTAATGAAAGAAACATGATTAAAACTACATTCTTGTGAGATATATAAATGTTTGTCTGTTTTATACAGAAACTCAAACACTTCAAAAGATCTCAACGTAATTTGATTACTAGTCCGGAATAATTGAATAGCTAAATTAAAGTTTCATTACCCAATTAACGTATCTATACTTTCTGGAGAAACCCCAATATTTCACAGGTAACCCCATTTTCCTAAGTCTTGTATGACCCAGGAAATACTCTCAGGTTCATTTGAATATAGAGTTTCTGAAGCGGAACACAGGAGCAACCCCTGGAAATCAAATGTGACCGCAGCTCCCAGACTGCTCTGGCTAGACTAAAAATTGCCGCTTGAAATGTCTTTCCTTTGAAAAATGGCAGAAAAATCTACCCTACTTGTAAGAAAAGCAGTGACCACCTAGCTTCACCAGATCGCATTCTGAGATGCATCGGACTTTCTAAGGAGGACTTTACGTCCGATTCCTTTATTATTATAGATATTTTGGTGGTCGACAGCCTTTTGGAGCTGATCTGACGTATGGCAGATCGTTCGAGGATAAGAAGCAACAACAACTTTTGAATGTTCTCTTAGTGTTAGTGTCTGTCTTGTCCAAGTGATGTAATAAAAGTATTCGTCCATTATCGCCCGTTCAATTTTGACAGGTAAGAGCTTTTATTTATCCATTTATAATATTGAAAAGGAACATTTGAAAAGAAATAGTTGCGAATTTGAACAAGAGGAAAATAGTTTCTTTTCTGCGGCAACATTTCTCAAAATGTAGTATTTATGTGGAAACGAATTCAGAATCAAATGCACAGTTTTCTTTTTTATTTTTATATATTAGTTTGGTTTTTATATGAAATACTTTTCCATACTGTTTACCACCCTCACCAGGGCGCGCATTGGGCTTCCCTCCAATAAGATTGCTTTTCTTCGTTTAATAGATTGCGCGCCACTTCTCGGCACCGGCGCGTTAGAGCGGTAGGCAAAATTGAGAAATTGCCTGTGCGTGGTCTTTATAGTATGCTTTTAACACTTTTATATGTAAATAAATATGTGTGCAACGCGACATTTTCGCTGAATTTTCAACAACCATAAAGACTTTGTATTTCGTTTATTGAAGCTGAACATATTGACTTCATTTTTAACTTACGGTTTTTCTCCTAAAATATTAATTACAGTGTAATATAATAATGCCATTAATAATTAATAACAGTAAAAAAAGAAAGAAGAAAAAAAACGCATTTTACTAGGTTTATTTCTTTGTCTTTTCATTGTTACGTCATTGTAACCTATCTGATTTAACAATTCAAGCAACAATACATTTACTCTGTTGGAAAACTTAAAAAGAATCGCAACAAAAGCACAATTATTTTAATTACATTGTTATCTTGAAAATATTTTTAGTTTAGTTTCTAAGCGTACAAAAAGAAGTTGCTATTTAATTACAGCGTTATCTTTTTTAAAAACATACGTTTTTGATTAATAAGTCTTTGACAATGATGGGGTCGTTGTTTGGTGTGTTTTCTGTCCTGCTTCTTTGGATCATCTATATGCTCCAAGTGATGTTACTGCGAGATGTTTTACTTGTTTTATTCCGTTGGATTTATCTGTATTTTTTGGAACACTTCAAAAATGAAACTCCAAAATATAAGTCTTTGATGACTAAAACATTGACGACGGAATCATTGTCTGGTGCGTTTTCTGTCATGCTTCTTTAGACCATCAATTTGTTGCAAGTGATATACTACTGCGATATGTCTTATATGTTTTATTCCGTTGTATAAATCCTTTTTCTAAGATACTGTGTGTGTAAAAAGTGAACTCTTAGCAGGAGTAGAATAATCGCACAGGAATAATAGGACTAGCTCTGTTCAGCCTTCTAAAGCTGAAGCCTGTGTAGCCAACGACGACACTTGAAGACTTTAAGCGTCCCTATGGAAATAGTTGTTGCCAGCTTTCTGTTCAACTTTTAAATCTTCTTGCAAAAATCAAGTACTGTTGTGACAGGTCTATTCGCGATATTTTTCCTATTAATCTTCTTGGGAAAACTTTGGGGCTAGCATCCACATTAATTCACAGCCTTTCAAGAAGAACACGTGATATATAAATTAGTTTGACTATATAAAGTCTATATATATATATATTATATATATAGGTTTTGTAGATGTAATATAGAAGAAGCCGTGAAGCTGTTAAGTAAGTGTGAATATTAGAGTATTTCATTCACAAACCTAGCACGCGTTAAGGAAGTAATTTCTGAGATTAAATCATTAGATTGAAGATAGTAGAATTAGAATTAGCTATCGGTTCATTAGTGCTTGTTCTTGTTATCTATTTCACGTAGTCGGGTTTACTTAGAGTTGGGTATTATGAGTAGACAACGCTTTAGATATAACTCCTAGGTTTTATCTTATAGTTTCGCTTGTGAGTGTTTAATTGTGTGTTCAAAGGATTAATAAAATTAATTGTTATTACGGAGTTTGTTGGTGATGCTTTGTTTTCCCCCACACCTAGAGCCACGCAGGACGGAGAGAGAGGGGTGCCGATTAGGCCACCACCCCCACTCTGTGATGATGTATTCATAGTAAACAGCTTTTCCTCTTAAAATTACGAATACTCAAAAGATCTCCACAATCCTCTAAAAGACACTGCAAATAACTTTGGTACCTCAAAAAATGGAAGAATTTCCAACGAATCAACAAAATCCTACAGATTGCTTCAATAATGAGAAAATAATTCACATCGTATACATCAGCACAGATTTCAATAATGGGAATATAGATATTTCAGTGGTAAAATGAAATTATATAGTGACTCTTCCATTACAGAGATAGGGACTCTTTATTACAGAGATAATGACTCTTCCCATTACAGAGATGGACTCTTCCCATTACAGAATTTATTATAGAGATAATGACTCTTCATAACAGAGATAGTGACTCCTGATTTAGAGATAGTGACTCTTGATTTAGAGATAGTGACTCTTTATTTGATTTTTAGTCAATAGCTTCACCTCAGTAGACAAAAAAAAAAATATTGTGAAAAATTTTGGCGTTCATTAAAATTGTTTATCACATTTGTCTTAGTGTCCCTTTTGTATCATTTAAGCTAAAGAAAACTTTATTTTTAGTACAGTAATTTTCAATAGATCTATAAAAATGTAAGCTAACCTTATATGATCACAGTTTAATGTTTTCGATTGGAACACAAGTGAAATAAAATAAAATAAAAATAAGTCAAATCTGTGCAACTTTTGGAAACTGAAAAAATTTTGACAGGAGATTTTACAAAGTAAAAACCATTATATAATAAGGTGATAATTGCTACTTTGTAAGAAATATTATTATAAGAAGCATAAATGAAAAGATAAACATCAATAGTAGGAACAGAATATAAAATGTATAGCATTGGAGAGGAAAAGTAATATTCAAGTGTTTAAAAAATATAGTTAATTTTTTTTCAATAAAACATTTTTTTCATTAAAAATATGATTTAATGCTTGTAAAAATAATTTTCATTTTTTTATTTAATTAAATTCTAAAACACTAATTGTAAAAAGTTTAGAATCTGAAGCAAAGTTTTTTTTTCTTATAGGGAATTAACAGCAATTCTCTCTTAATTTACGATTAGTTGAACAGAAGGTCGTTCACACTTTATAGAAACGATTTTGATAGTTAATTTTTATCAATAAATACTGTATCTTTTGTAAAAATTTACATCCATCTGATAGTCATGATTCTTAACAATAGCTCTAGCTCAAATTTTTCATGAAAGTAAACTCTTTCTTAATACTGCTATGCAAATTTTACTCCATTCCTCCTGAACCGTTTTCCAAAATCCGTTCAGTGTTCTTGGATGCCGTTTTCCTAAGACTCGTTTTAATAAACCGAAATAACAAAAGCTCATTACAGAGAAGTAAGGTGATTTTACACGTATTTCATCAAATGGGGCTCACTTTACTCCTGTTTCTGATTCTTTCTTTGCTAAATAAATGGCAATTGACTCAGACGTGTAGCTAGAAGCTTTTCCCATTTGAAGCTTAATTTTATATATGTCTTTTCCATATAAAGTTGGAATTTCTTCTTCAAAAATTGGTTCTAAAATATTCTGCCGATAGTAGAGTGAATTAACTTTGGCTTCACTTGAGACTTTTTTTGATTTTTAAGTTGCCGTTGTTAGAAAATCCTGCAACTATCATCAATTCCTTGGTGAACTTTATTGTATACTGATGAGGCCATTTCGTACAGTCATTCCCGTCAGTTGTGAAGAGCAAAAGAAAATTTATCTTCTTTTACCTACACCATTTCGTACAGTCACCTAAATATACCCTTAACTCATCGAGTGTAGCCTCAAATTTCCATTCTTCATCAACTAGGTGAATTTTACATAATTTTCTACAATTTCCTTTTCTTTCAGCAATATGTTTTAAAAAAGGAAACGTACTTTAAGCCTAAACAACTGTTTGAACTTTAAATCCTTATGAATGATTTTAATTACAGTTTCGGAAGACACATTCCTTGTTTTGATTCAATGAATCTTTAGCGCGCGGATTTTCTTTCAGGATCAGAGACTTCGCTTTCTTAATAGTTGTCCAGGCTTGAACATTCTTAGAGTGAAGTTTCGTGGTCATGTTTTCATTTTTACTTTCTGCTAGACACTTTTTCACTTACAAATTTAATATATTATAAATACCTTTGATTGAAATGCAATATATTTGAGAATTTTACACCGCGTTTTAATTTGTTAATACGATATTTTTCATTGGAAAGCGTAATCACGTACACTTTCAGCCATATCTTTTTTTATGAGTCATTTTTAAAATCAGTCTTTTATTTTACATTACAATCAAAAGAAAACATTAGCAGACGATTATTCTGAAGTTCCCAAAGTTTTATCTCAAATTCCAAACGAGAAAATGAATTACAAAATCGTTTCTATAAGGTGTGAACGTCCTTCTGTATTCTTGCTTAAAAATTCGAGTAGAATTTTATACCAATCTTTCAGAGTATAGTCAGAATGAATGCATCGGTTTTGGTGAAACACACGATTAAATTTCAAAAAACATTGGGAATGAGAAAGTAATTCTTTAATTCCTGTGTTATGTATTTAAGCCGTTGTAGAGAAACATTTCTTTTAATAAAGATTATAAGAAAAATGTTTTGTTTAATATTTTCTGTAAATTAAGGGGAAAGGAAATACTTCAGATGGAAATCAATCAAGTAATTATAATGCGTTGATATATACGGCGATGTAATGAAAGCGAGAAGAGTTTATATCCAAAGAAAAGAATTCTTCAATTACTGAAATGCTCGAATAATACTAAAAATTAGAATGGTTGTAAGCCTGGTAATTATATAGTTACAATGATACTTCCACAAAATTTAATTTCATTAAATAAAAAATATATAAATTTCTTTTAAATATTGTTTTATATTAAATATTAAGATGATATGGTACCCTAAAAATCATCAAACTAACGAAATTTTTATTAGCTTTTTTCATACCTTGAATCATTATAAACATGCCTGCAAAATTTCAAAGCTTTAACTGCATTTTTTATCAAGTTATGGAGCAATATTTGATGCTGGACAGCAACTACTATGCCCACATTTCAGATTATCTGCTAGAAAGGAGCCTGATAAAAAATGAATTAATTATTTTTCTAATGCGCATCAATGAGATTGACATTATATACGCAGTAACAAATCATTTCAAGAAAGAATTGTGCAATTCATGCAAAAATTCTAGTTTGTGAATTGTTTATTGGGAAGAGCAAATGGATTTGGTCAAGATTTAAAAGTTGTGCGTGCTTTTTATGATATTATTATGAAGGAAATTAAAACTTCAAAACGGATTCTCCCAAAGCACAAATACTAAATCTCATTTTGATAACTCAGATAATTAAAAATCTAATTCGCAAGAATATCAAAACTCTCCCATTTTTGTATATTTGTTTTTGGTGATATATAAATATCCCATGTGTGTGAAATTCAACAGTTTTATTCCTTAAATATTTTAAGATATTTATTTAAACAAATGCACATATGCAGTTCTTAGATTTTGATATATTTTACCTATAAATTGTTCTTTGATTTTGCTTTTATTCGTAACAATATTTAACATGCGAAGGCTTTTAAAATCATGGGAATAAAAAGTAAAGGCATACACATCTTTTGTACATGTTGTGCATTAGCTCTGAACATAGAATTAGCTCTGAAGTGTGTGTATTTATTTTTAGCGCGTTTTTCACGTAGTGGAACAAAAGTGCTATTAGGACGCAAATTTCGTCTTCGTTCCATATTTTGTCGTACCTTTTTCCCAGCCAATAAGCAACCAATTGACCTCGGGTTTTCGGCATTTGGTCGTATTTGTGCCCTAGATGAGCCAAATCATATTTAAATTTAATCATTTTAATTTTTTTTAAAGTACAGTACACACTACTTTCTGTTAGTAAAAAGTTCATTAGTTGCATTTTTGTATAATACAACATGTGAAAAACGCGCTAAAATTACTTGGCGATGCCAATGATTGATATCTTGTTTTTTATAATTATTAAGATAAAGTTTTATGAAATATTGATCTTTCATTCGTTTTCTTCTATGTATTCACTATGGCAGTATACTGTTTAATTTTTCTACATTTGTGCAATTTTTTATGGTAAGCAGTTTTAAATAAGCTAATTAATATTTCATAAAAGTTTCAGACTATTCGATAAATATTATATCATGCTATTCATGGAATGAAAACTTCAAACTCATATTTCTCTATGCTGAATTTTTGTACATATACTATTATTCAAAACCCTAAGGCTTTTTTGATAATTGAAGTATGGGTTTGAAATTTTTATACATATGTTTTGAAATATATGTTTTGTAAAACTGTGCATGGAATTAGCTCTAACATGTTTAGTACTTTTTCTAAAAAATTTCAAAATCAAAATTAATGTTTTTTGAGAATTTTTGCATGTTTAACTATAAAAAAATTAATAAAGAATTAAAGAGCAGCAGCAGAAAAAAACCCATGCACAGTTTTATGTAGGATATTATAAGGTACTTGGAAAAAATTTTAAAGAAAAGAGACACATTTTAAAAATATTCTTAGGAATTTAAAAAAGTTCAGAAAATTTTAATTTTACAAACATTTTGCAACAAATTTAAAAAAAAATTGTATGGGATTATTATTAAATATTAACCTTTATAAAATACAATTAAAACCAAATATCAAATATTAAAAATAAAAAATATATCGAAGATGGTACCATATCTCTTATCGAAAGTCAATGTTAAATTGTGAACATAGAAAAAGTGGAGTTGTAATTTAAAAAAATTGCTGCTCTCTATACTTTAATATTGGATGTTTTTATGATAAACAACGGGAGAAACATGCAAAAGAGGCCAAGATGTTGGATGCTCACGCGGATTAAAAAGAAAACAAGGACGTCGAAAACAATTCCGCTGGGTAAAGCAAAATCTCTGCCAGTCAGTGGCTCAGCTGATAGCCCAAAACGATGCAGGTCCAAGTGTAGGTGTTTCGGGACATACAGTTCAGTGGACACTATCGGATATGGGACGGCACCGCAGATGCCCTACTCGTGCACCTCTGTTGACCAAGTGTCATTGTCAACTACGCCTGCAGTGGGTCCGAGAAGATCGAGACTGGACCATGGATAAAATAAGAGTTTTCTGGTCTGATGAATCCCAGTTTCTCATTCATCTCGTCGATTATAATGTCAGGGTGCTTCCAGTCGAACAGTTGCGCCACCTATGTACAGCGGGTATCGGCTAGTTGGCTTAGAGGTAGTGTGCCAACCTTGTAAACCTAAGGTTGCGGGTTCGATCCCAGCTGGAGGATAGATTTTTTGGATTCTAAATTGTAGGCGCGCCTGTCATTTTATTTTGTGGTAAATAAAAAATCCCTTGCTTTTCAATTTGGTTCTGGTACTCTCGGCAAAATTAAATCGCGGCAATATTTAGCATCCGAATTGGGCTTGAACTAAATAAATTCATGCGTCAAAAATTTGGTAGTGAGAGCCGCCGCTAGTTGGTGCCACCAATGAATGGCACTTGGGAACATACCGTGTCTGCAAAAGTTTAACTGCCAAAATGCAGCCCATTTGAGAAAAAATAAATTGTACAGCAGGTTGTACAATTTATTTTTCTCAATAGGCTGGTGAAGGCTGTATAATGCTTTGAGAGATGTTCTCATCGGCGTGTTTCTGTGGAATAGGTCATGAAAGCTGCGGACTATCTGAACATAATTGTGGATTAGTTGTGCATTACATGGACGTCTGTTTGCCTAATTGGAAAGGTCGTCTTCTAGCAGGGCAACGCTTCATATCACCAGGCTCAAATTGTGTTGGTTTGGGCCCCTACGCAAATGTGGGCCCCACCTATGACCCATGAAAGTGGACAGTTCATAGCATACGTTGCCAAATACTCGTACAAAGAATAATTTAAAACAAATAAATGAGTATGGCTTACAATCGCACAAACGGGCTCGACCGACTACCGCCTTTTGACTCAATGAGTAACGATGGCAGTACGGGTTTATCCATTTGGCATTTAAGGCATGTGCCTAGGGGCCCGGAAGGGCTCAGCTAAGCTGGACTTGACAAGATTAAAGAGACCCTGCATAAATCCTCCAGTGCTAAGAGGCCCAGTAGATCTTCTACTTCCAGGGTCCGAAATGAGCTTAAACCGGCACTGAATGATAGTGTATGGTGGTAGGCTAGTACGTGGGCGATGGTCATCACATGTAGCTAGTTGAAATATTGTCCGAAATTCCCATTCTTTCGGAAATTAGAACAGGAAACAATTTTTGACCTTTGAAATTATTCGAATTATGATTTTATTAAGGTTGAGTCGAGAAGGAGCCGAGGCCCCCATTGTGGCTGAGGCCTTGAGCCTGGGCCCAGTTGGCTCCTGCCTTAAGACGTCCCTCGTCCTAGTCAGCTAACTCTCAGGGTTTTAATAAAATGCAACACATTTGGACTTTCATAGAAGGGCAGCTTAGAGATTAAAACACCACAATATCGGAATCTTTGCATGTCCACTTCTTAGACATTTCGTACAACCTGTCTCCAATCATCTATAAAGAGCCTGAGACTGTGGCGTGCCTCGGCACCCACCTGATTCGTCTTAACTGGAACCACCTTGCGAGCAGAGAGAAGTGAACTGATATGAACGGACACTCAAAAAACCTGCCTTCTTTTGGACACTCGCACTGACTTCTCTCTCTGACTCGCACGAGGAAAGACGTGCTTTTCCTTCATTCAATTTCCATGTTAATTAGTAATTATTATAATATTCTAATGCTGTAAATTAAATATATGTTTAACCTTTTTTTAGCATTCATTTTACTATTTATATGGCGTGGAATAAACCTTAAATAGATACTCACTTCCCGCCATAACTGGTGACCCGAACACGCGTGAACGCAATCCGTTAACATCCAGTTCATTTTTGAAGAAAATAATGTTAACTTTTTAATTTTCTAATTTTAATCTCGTCCTCGGATTCTTCCCACCGTCAATTTGCTGTCGCTGGACTGAGCTGTCGCTGGAAAATCAATAAGTTATTATACTTTTCTTTTTCATTCATGTGTGCTGTATGTTTTTTGAAAAATTTCTGTTGCACTCACGTTTAACATACGCTGAATAATTTTTTCCAAAAACTGTTTGCCCATTTCGAGAAGAAATATTTTTTGTGTATCGCATGCCTGTAAGATTTTTAATCATGTATACATATTTTATTGCAAATATAATTTCATTTTCCTAACGTTTGTTTTTCAACGTAAAATATACTTAGGTAAAAAGATTTTTATTTACTTTCCAACATGCCTAATGAATGTGATAGTAACCAGATATCCCACGTAGCAGTCAAACACACCACCGCCTTTTAGGAAACATAACCCTGCGCTATAGTTTGTGCTATTACAGGCGCAGTTCGAATTAGCCAAAATTTTAAATGATACCACTAAATTTAATTATGTTCTGTCTGCTGTTGAGTCAGACATTTTAAATTCTGTTAGCGACTTGGTTCTAAAACCATCTGAAAACGGAAAGTACGATGCCTTAAAAAAGCGTTTAATCGAAATACATTCAAAAAGTGAGGATTCTAAAATTCGAATTCTCCTCCAGGGTTTAGAATTAGGGGACCAACGGCCATCACAGCTCCTTACGCGCATGCGTTCCCTCGCCGGCGATAATGTTGGCGAGCCACTCTTGAAATCGCTGTGGCTCGGACGTTTGCCTAACGGAACGCAAACAATTCTTGCTGCTCTCAACGAAAACTTAGATCAGCTAGCTACTATTGCTGATAAAATCAATGACCTGACTTTTTCCCAAGGAATTAATTCAGTTGCAGCAACATCTAAAAACAAAACTGCGCAATTAGAACAACAAATTGCTCAACTTATACAGCAAGTAAGTGAACTCACTAGTTTCGTGAAGCTTTCCCGTAGCCCAGCCCGCAACTCAAACCATTTCCACAATCGCAGTAATTCGCGAAATCGTTTTAAAAGGTACCAAGAACCCACAAATGGATATTGTTTTTACCATACAAATTTTGGCAACAAAGCGAAAAAGTGTGCTACTCCATGCTCTTTTCGTTCGGAAAACTAGAATGGCGATCGTCTCCTGGCCTCAATGGCGATCGCCTCATTAACCGCGTTTTATTGGCCGATGCTTCCTCTAAAATAACTTTTTTGATCGATACAGGAGCGGATATTTCTGTTATTCCGAAATCTCTTTCACGCTCATGCTAAAGTTCAAGAAGACTTAACTTTTTATGCTGCGAATGGCACAAAAATACCAACTTTTGGCACAAAACGAATTTTACTCGATTTAGGTTTGCGACGCCAATTTACCTGGTCTTTCGTAATCGCAGATGTAAGCCAACCAATCATTGGGGTTGATTTCCTAAAACATTTTAATTTGCTTGTCGATGCTAAACATCATAGAGTTATCGATGCCAACACTAAACTTTCTTCGAACTGCCAACTTCCAAAAATTAAGTCTGTAGCATCTAACCTAGCAATATTAGTCGGCAATACTAAGTTCGATAAGGTTTTAAAACAATATCCCGAATTAATTAACCCTTCACAACCGATAAATGTTGATACTTCGAATCAAGTTTATCATCACATAGAAACTAAAGGCCCGCCAGTATTTTCAAAACCTCGTCGCCTCGCACCCACAATTTTAAAAGCTGTTAAGAAAGAGTTCGAATACCTTATGGCGCAAGGTATAATTCGTCCATCAAAGAGCAAGCCCACTGCATGTTGTTAAAAAATCTAATGGAGAGTATCGACCCTGTGGTGATTACCGTAGACTTAATTCAATTACCGTGTCCGACCGCTATCCAGCCCCTCACATTCAAGACTGCACTCAAAATCTGTATGGAAAAACTATATTCACTACTTTGGATTTGGCCCGAGCGATCATCAAATAGCAATAAATCCACCCGATATTCCTAAAACAGCCGTAACTACCCCATTTGGTCTATTCGAGTATACTGCTACGCCCTTTGGACTTCGAAATTCTGGTCAAACATTTCAGAGACACATGCACCAAGTCTTAGCTCATCTAGAATTTTGTATTCCATATTTTGATGACTTACTCATAGAATCTTCCTCCGAGGACGAACACCTTGACCACTTACATCAAATCTTTTCTCGTTTAAGAGATTACGGTCTCAAGTTAAACCCCGATAAATGTGTTTTAGGCAAAATATCTGTAAAATTTCTGGGTTGTCTCATAACAGCTGAGGGTGTTAAACCACTTCCCCACAAGGTCGAAGCCATTGCAAATTTTCCCAAGCCAGATACTATTTCACAACTAAGGCATTTTTTGGCCCTGTTAAATTTTTATAGACGTTTTTTACCCCCATGCAGCCGAAGCACAAACACCTCTTAACAAGTTGCTTACTAATTGTAAAAAAAACTATAAACATCCCGTTCTTTGGAACGAGGAAGCAGAGACCGCATTTATGCAATGCAAATCCTCATTGGCTAACGTTGCAACTCTGAATTATCCTACCCCCGATCAACAACTCTGTTTACTGGTTGATGCGTCCAACTCTGCAGTTGGAGGTGCATTAAATTGCTTGACGGAAAATGGTCCTCAACCTATCGCGTTTTTCTCACGTAAACTGAGTGCAACAGAAACAAAATACAGCACGTATGACAGGGAACTTCTTGCTATATACTTAGCAATAAAACATTTTAGGCACCAGCTGGAAGGACATAATTTCATAATATTCACAGATCATCGTCCTTTAACTTTTGCGTTTAATAAAATATCGGACTAGTGTTCTCCCCGTATACTCAGACATCTCGATTTCATATCGCAGTTCAGTACAGATATCAGACATGTTTCAGGATCTGATAACTCCATGGCAGATGCCCTCTCAAGAATTAATGCCCTTAATCTTTCAACCACTGATTTCCAACACTTAGCCGATAGTCAAACCAAAGATAAGGAACTTAAAACCTTAATTTCTTCCAATGACTTATCCATTAAATTAAAACCTTTAAAAATGGGAAATGCTCTTGAAACCCTCTGTGATGTCAGTAGAGAAAAAGTACGGCCTTATGTGCCAGTGGAACTTCGCTTTGAAGTATTTCGCTCTCTCCATAATCTCTCCCATACAGGTATTCGTGCCACAAAGCTCCTCATCCAAGACCGCTTCGTCTGGCCGTCCATGCTGAAGGACATTGCTAAATGGACACGATGCTGCATTCCATGCCAACGATTCCAAAGTCCAGAGGCATACCGTGAGCCCCATACAACCTTTTGCTCCAACAGTTGAGAGATTTCAGCACGTCCATATCGATCTAGTTGGACCATTTCCACCATCTGATGGCTTCACCTTCCTGTTGACACGCATTGATCGCTACACCCGATGGCCGGAGACCATTCCTGTCAGTGATATCTCCGCTGAAGCCGTAGCAAAAAGCTTCATCGCTAACTGGATATCGCGCTTCGGTGTACCTACCATCATAACCACAGACCAAGGAGGCCAGTTCCAGTCTCGTCTTCTCTACAGCCTGAAACAAATGTTGGGAATACAACGAATTCGAACTACTCCGTACCACCCTTCTTCGAAAGGTATGGTTGAACGTTTTCATCGTACCCTCAAACAAGCTATTCGATGTCACGATACCAAATGGACAGAATCGTTACCAGTGGTCCTGCTGGGCCTGCGAGCGTGCATCAAGGAGGACCTCAATGCATCCTGCGCTGAAATGGTATTTGAAAAAACCATTGTGCTTCCAGGAGAATTCTTTGAACCTTCAAGTCAGACTCCAACTGATCCCTCTGAGTTTCTCTTAAGGCTGAGAGAAACATTCCGGACTATTAAGCCAACTCCTGCTTCCTGTCATTCATCTACCTCATGTTTCATGCACACAGCCCTCAAAACCTGCTCTCATGTCTTTGTTAGGGTAGAGGGATTAAAACCATCATTGACAGCACCCTATTAGGGACCATTTGAAGTTTTGAGTAGGACCGACAAGCACTTTACAATCAAAATAAATGACAGGACATCGACGATCAGCATTGATCGGCTTAAGCCAGCTTTTCTGTTGAATGACACAGACTCGACAAAGGAGCCCTTCCCAGTGCAGAAAAGTAACCATCCGGTTGTACTTCCTCCTAGACTTGATCAAAATGTACCATACCAGCCACGACTCGCTCTGGTAGAAGGGTCAGATTCAACCCAAAGTACTTGTGAATTTCATAGACTGTGAATCAAAGGACTTTTCACCATATGAAAAACTCTCTAAGACTTTCGTACCTTCGGTACTTGGGGGGAGTACTGTGGCGTGCATCGGCACCCACCTCATTCGTCTTAACTGGAACCAACTTGCGAGCAGAGAGAAGTGAACTGATATGAACGGACACTCAAAAAACCTGTCTTCTTTCGGACACTCGCACTGACTTCTCTCTCTGACTCGCACGAGGAAAGACGTGCTTTACCTTTATTCAATTTCCATGTTAATTAGTAATTATTATAATATTCTAATGCTGTAAATTAAATATATGTTTAATCTTTTTTTAGCATTCATTTTACTATTTATATGGCGTGGAATAAACCTTAAATAGATACTCACTTCCCGCCATAGAGACATCCCTATCAAGGCAAATTGCTGCTGTTCCGCAGGCCAAAGGTGTTGTAACTGTAACGTGTTATTAAGTATGTGGTCATACTCTTATAACTCTTTAGTTTATACGTGCACTATAGTTTTATACACTCACACTCATCAAAATTTTTTCCCAGTTTTTGCTTTGTAAGATAATTTATAATGTTTATATTGAATTCATTATAATATATAAACACACACATTTACAGAGAGAGAATAACTCAGAATATCGAAAGATACGTGAAGGAAAATCTATTTCGCAATGGGGTTCATCACCAGTAGGTCTCACTGCTTTTAAGCTCAAAGTTAATAAAAAAAATCCATCAATTTTACAAAATAGTCTTTGAACGTCGGCGTCGTATCTGATTAGAAAATTGCAAATGCAAATTTAAAAAATATATTAAAATTAAAAAAATTAAAATATATATTTTCAAATTAATTTAAATGAATTTTTTTTCGAGAGCTATAATTTTCATTCCTAAACACGCATTTGATAGTCGAAAAAGCAACATCTCTCTATTTCTGAAATTGCTTTAAATTATTTAAAACTATAACTCTCTCTCTCTTCACCAATTAATGGACACTGCTAAGTGAAAATAAATGTTTGAAAGTTCTTGAAAATAGTTGAGTTAAATAAAATCACACGAATTGTCCAGAAAAGAATCTTTGTACATGAGAAGAAATTAATCCAATAGAATATAAAATTCTCCTAAAAGTCACGAAAACTGAGGAAAATTATGAAAATTTGGACGAGGAATTCAAATTAATATGTCATCGCCTGAACAGGCAAATATTTTTCACTTTTTGTAAATTCAATTTTGATTTGCCCGCATATTATGAATAAAATATTAAAATTCTTTAAAATGTTTCTGCGCGATAAGGTTTCCACAAATGATAATCTTATCGTACAGCTGCGTGGAAATCACGGAAACCATACAACTCGCCACAGACGTCACATACTAAGATGCTGAGCAATTTTTAAAAATTGATTCATGCTGCCATCTACTGTACCTTTCCCTGACTAGAATGAAATCTTAAATTTCATATCCATAGAATAATTTTCAGATCCATTGAGCAATATATTAAAGTTTCTCTTATAAAATCCGGAGATTATTATAATTTTATTATTATATTTATATCAGATTATTGAAAACTTTTTATGTTTAGTTTACAATCTTTAATACATTCCGAATTTCAGCAATGAGAAATTTTTAATCGTTTATTTTAAAGCTATTCAATCGATATATAACAGCGCTGTAATTTAATAAGCTATTTGATACAATAAAAAATTGCAGAAACTTTCTTACAAATGCTTAAAAATAACAATAATGCCGAGTCATTTTGAGTTTTAACAGAAAGTTAATTTGAAAAGGATTAAATCAAAGTATCATTCTATCGTGTGTTGTTCAAATGTATTTTAATTCTATTTTATTCGAATTTATCTAGAACAGGGGTGGGCAAACTTTTCCAGGATACGGGCTACTTCGAACTTTTTCAAAGAGCGGCGGTCCACCCAATGCCGTAGGTGTCGGAAGCTTAAATAAAATTCTACAATATTTATTGTAACTTAATATTAAATACGGAATATGTACTTATCTACATTTCTACAATACAAAATTCCTACACTTATAAGATCGCGTTTAAAGCAAAACGCAAAATTCAAACATTGTAACAATAGCCACAAAAATAACATCAGATGATACATTAATTATCAAGCAATTCAAAATGCATTAAAAATAAAACATTTTCATCTAAAGTTAGCTTTCTTAGTTATGATCAGTAGAAGACTTAGTCTGCATGCTATCAGCCAATCTTGAATATTTCGGTGTGTAATTACTAACGGCAGGCGGTTACCCCAAAATGTCTTCACGGTCCACCGGTCGATCGCGATCGACTTAATGCTCACCCCTGATCTAGAACGTTAACGCACATAGCATTTTAACAACAATTAGCATCAGTTGCCAAAAACTGAGAGTCAACACACTTTCGAAAGAGAAGAGCAGACGCATAGATATCGCCGTATCAATGATATGGGGCCCCCGAACAACAGGAGCCGCAATATGTGTCAGAAAAAAGTCGTAAAATATTATGAACAATTCCATTAACAGAGCTCCTATTTCCAAAAAAAAAGGCCCTTAAGGAATTTTGATACAGGGCCCACGCAGGACTAGTTACGCCAGTGATGTGAGTGAATATTAACGTCGCTCTGTTCAGCTATATACGAGGGCTTTTGGCAACGGACCTCGTATTTTTGAACCATGGTCAAATTTCCAGGACGACACCTCAGCTGTGGCACCCCCTCTCCTAACAATTGAGTGGGAAGACAATTGAGCTCTCGGCAGATTTAACGTGCATCTCTTCCCTACACGGCGGGTCTTAAGTGATACTGGGCTGGAGCTCGTGACATGCCAGCCACGGTCCGATACCTTGACCACTCGGCTACCACGGCCACTACGCCAGTGGAGAAGAGCCAAGTTGGAAAATGAAACAAGATAATTAGAACATCAAAAAGGGCGTTTTTAATTAATACAATAAAATTAGAGGGTAGGATACCTCAGATAGTGGTCACGATGACGGCTGTTGCGCTCCAATTAATATGTGTTTTTAATTATTTTTAACTAGTTTTGCAAAATTAACATCTTTTATTCCACCAAAAATTAAGAACTATCGAAGATATTTTTACTTTTGAGCAATGGCGTAACGGAGAACATTTGGGCCTCCCTGCAAACTCAGGCTTTGGGCCCCCAAGTTGGATTTTACAAGGGGTAGGTACTTGGTGGCAATAAGGCTTTGGGCCCCCTAGAACCTTGTCCCTCCCCCGCGTTGCGGGGGTGTACGTTACGCCATTGCTTCTGAGGCTAAATGCAAAAACAACCAATGTCAAAATATAACGTTGGGAATTGAATTTTTAAGATTCGCGAAAAAATTTCCTAACCAGTAATACTTAGTGCTTTATTCTGGGATTTCAAGCTTACACTAATAATCAAAATTGACTTTGATTGTTCTTGTATATAAAAATTCTTTCTGCACTCTTTTTATTAAACCTTAAGTTTACATGTCATAAATACGGAATGGTTTTTGAAGTGATAACTTCTTTAGGCGCGTTTTGCTCAAAAGTGAACTTGAATGAAGCGTCACGCTCGGGAATGGAATGCTCATTCGGTTTTTTTCGTCTTTCGACAGAAATCGTATTTAGACAGGGCCGGTCAAGGTTCAATAGTCCGCGACATACACACCCCTAAAAAGAAATCACGTGACCGAAGGTGGGGTATTTCCTTCGGGTTTTGAGTAATTACTCAGACTTCCCTCTTGTGTGCTTGTATAATTAGTTTTTTGTTTCCCAAAAGATGAACAGTTGACACAAATTTCGAAAAAGACAATCCCTAGGGAATTTAAAAATAAATCAGATGATATATTTATGTAGAAGATATCGATTTTTTTTTAATGTACATAGCGGGTTATTGGGTGCATAATATAAAATTCGAATTATCCGATTGCAAATGTATATATATCTGTTATAGATAAAAAAAAATCAATTTCGATTCAGACAATGCCGAAGGGACAAAATATATTACTCTTCTGGATAGAGGAGGTTTTAAAATGCCCATAGGATATTGTTATGAAAATCACTTCAACGCAACATTTTATTTTTAATTTGTTAATATCCAAAAGATTCGAGTCAAAATTTCTTAAAGTTGATTGTCAATTATCTAACTTTACAAGCATAACAGAAGCATTTGTGGAATGTCTTGTATTCGTTTCATTCATCTTCTGCAAACTGCAACACACCTGCATTTTCATGTTTTTTTAAAAAATATTCATTACATTCGGGAATATATGCTTAAATAATTATTCAAAATAGCGTAGTAAAGAAATTTTAAAGGCGAAGGATAATCGAAAAATGAAGAAGTTTAAGGCCAATCAAATTAATGTTTGCTTTTTATATTTCCCTGTTTTATTTATTTAAATATTCAACTATCGAATCGTATTTTATTCAATGTGCATGTACTTCTTTATAATTCATTTTATTATACTATATAGAAAATGGATGTAGCATCAAATACTACACAATCATTTGGGTTTAATCAGTCATGTATCGGAAAAAATTATGCAGCGAAATGTAGAGCGGAAAATGGACACAAATAATTCTAATGGTTGCTATTTATATTTCACTAAATCAAAGGTAGACAAAATTATCGAATTCATTCACAAAAATTTAGTTGCATTGAAGCCGGATCGGCTCTCTGAACAAATTACCTATGATTTTATTTGGGGATTTTAATGTAGATTTTTTTCAAAAGACAAATCAAAACAGTTTATTTTTTAAAATCAAAATTCAATTTAATTATTTCAAATGATCTAAGTGAAGGTGCGACGAAGTATGGAACAACGCTTGACGGAGTTTTTTTTAGATATTTAAAATAATTTTGAATTTATAAAGTATATCTACAACCCATTTCACCTATTGTTTCCTTATTAGAATACATTTAATTCACAAATATGATTGTATACTTTGCAAAAAATATTACTTTATGAGTATAAACATATGAATAATTAATTTTATACGACAAAACTAATATTCCCTTGTTTTTTATTCACCGAACTAATGCCTCACATAACATTACAAAATTTGAAGTTTTGACTTCTATCGTGTGGTCATAAGCACAAACACTTTTTTTGTCACTTCCGTTGGGTGACCGCGGTAACCTAGTAGGCAAGGTAACGAACTCGTGGCTGGCATTTTATGAGCCCGAGCATAGCACCGCTGTGCAGAGGGGGGCGATGTACGTTAAATATGTCGAGGCTCAAAAGTCCTCCCGTTGGTGGGGTGTGAAAATTAGAAGTGGGGCCAGATCAGGTGTCGTCCTCGTCATTTGATTATGGTTCAAAATAACGAGGTTCGTCGCCAAAAGGCCTCTAGCAGCTGAATAGTGCGATGTTAATATTCACATCTCTCAGTCGCTTCTGTTAGCGGTTTAAGTGCATCTCTTTTCCAGTGCTCTCCAACTCACGAGCAAAAATAAGTAAATGCTATTGGAAAAATCGTATTAAGGGGTATCTTTTTATGGCAGCATTTTGACCAATAAATTGAGCTTTTACTGCTTTAAAACTAATTCTAATATGCTTTTCTTGACTCTAACTTTCAAGGAAAATACATTTTAATTCAGTAGTAACTATCTTAGACAGTTAAAATGCACATATAAACACCGGTGTGTGTGGTTTAATTTTTCTTTTTGGTTTTAAATGACAGCGCTGTTGTTTTCGCGTTCAATTTCAAATTACGCACAAATTTTTATAAATTTTGTTCGAGTGAATCAAGTTAGAATTTTATAGTTAAAATTCATAACAGTTACCGTTTAATTTGAAAACAGCATTAGTTATTTGACCAGGTAATTTCTGGAATTTGTTAACATTTGTTTTAAATAGTTTTAATGATTTCAATATTATATGATACGCATTACTGATGCATTAATCATTGAAAAAAGTTAAATTTTTCATCGTTTGTAAATTAAAGGCCAAAATAATTTGACTATGTTTTAAAAAAAAAATTCTGTGAAAAACCCACAGTTATTAATTTATCCTTAATTAAAATTAGCCATTGGAAGAAAATTTAATTATTAACACAAATTCAAGTTTATACATTAAAGGAAACAAATTCAATGGAAAAATGCTCGTGTTACACTGTGAAATGGCCGTACGCGAAAATCCAAACTTCATCACTACCTCAGAGATGCTAACTCCCATCTCTCGTGCGTCGGCTGTAATTCAGCGTATAAAGTCACTTAAACTTTGATAACCTGTCATTGCTGCAACAGGGACCAATCCAAAACTTTTGTGAAGACAATGACATACACTTGCCTCCGAAAATCTGCGTACAGGCAGTCATCTTACATGTTTATGCTATAATTACTATTAAAATCTCGCTTCAGAAAATCAACATAGCTGTCAGGGATTCTTCAAACTTTCCATATTAAAACAAAAGCAACAAAATTTCACTTAACATAAAAAAACAAGAATGATCACTAAATAATCACCAAACACCCGCGCCAAAATGCGTACACTTACAAAATAGATCTTTTAAAGACCTTTTATTGCAAAATAATTGCACTAAATCATGTTTTTAAGTAACTATAAGCTTATTTTACGATTTATTTAGGATTTGAGATTTGAAAACTTTTGTAGTTATATGGCAGGCAACAGAATAGAGATCAATATATTATTGAAAGAAAAATCATCAGAAATCTTCAGAAAAGGGGGAAATTTTTAAAGAAATTACTGAAACTGTAAAAAGGTGACATTCCTTGATTTAAAAAGTGTTCATGAGTGAGAGAGTGAGAGAATATTAACGTCGCACTGATTAGCAACACGAGGGCTTTTGGCGACGGTCCGTGTAATTTTGAACCATGGTCAAGTGACGCGGACGACACCTGAGCTGACACCCCCCTCTCCTCAAAAAGTGTTCATAAACTACAAATCAACAAAAATTTTAACGCCCAAGCCAAGATCCGGACGCCCGTCAGCAGTGTCACCTCGAGAATCTTGCTTTGTAATACGCTCTATAAAAATATATCCAATACTTAAAGCTTCACAAAAAGCTTAAAGTGTATCTGAGATCTTACAAAATTATGTGACTTAAACCACAATTCGTAGGGTGGAAAAAGGATGACTATCATGGCCGAGTTGCACTCAAGAAACTATTCATCTCTCGAGTGAAAAGAGCTAAGAGCCTTTGCCAAAAAAACATCTAAATAGGACACATATTTATTCTAAAAATGTAATATATTCAATTGAAAGTATATTTTTGTAATTTGGCATCAAAAAGGACAAAAATATGCCCGCAAAAACTCCTGCACACATCTTAAGAAAGATAATCTTTTTTCGACTAACAAACATGGAGGAGGAGGTGCAAAGTTTGGGGGGTGCATAGGAAGCCTTTGGGTTGGTAATCTGGAATTTATTGAATCAAAAATGTACAAAATTGATTACTTGAACTTACTGAAGTAAAATATCTGCGAAAGTGCCGTGAAACTTGCAGTGAGGGATGGTTTTTACTTTCAGCAGGACAAAGATTCCAAGCAAATAGATCATATTGCGAAGTCATTGTGAAGCCATGGCTGTTCTGCCATGTCCCAAACCAATTCTTATAATTAACCCAACCAAGCTATAGATATTTGCATTATTTTATGTAATAATTTTGTGATTTTTGCTTATACTGTTTGAATTTACGATGTTAGAGGAATCAATGAAAAATAGTATTGATTCAGAAAGACTCCATTAAAAAGGCGATCTTTGTATGAATAAGAAAGATGATCGACTGTACGCAGACTTTCGGAGGCAAGTGTATCCTAGGGCAGTGATGGCGAACCTATGACCCGCGGGTCAGCCACTGACCCACGCAAGCTTTTTAACTGACCCAAGACTGCTAGACGACCACTTGTTTGCTTACGTGGGTTTATTTAGATTTTCTAACTTGTGTGTGGATTATTTATATTCTATTTGTATTTTTCAAGCCCTGTATTGACACAAAATCAATTTAAAGGCTGTCTATAACATTTAGTTTGATCATTATAGTTCCAAAGTTACGAAAATGTCAACAAATGTATATGAAGATATGTAGTATCTGAAAGAAAGCAGAAATTTTTACAAAATATCAAATAAAGTGTATAATTTTACTCACATTTGGTTTGTTGAAAAATATCGACAAACAAAAGCAAATAATCATATTTAAAGAACTTTCTTCGGATGAAATGCATTTTTGAAAGGTTATGTTCAGTTATGTTTGTAGAAAGAGACTTCCATAGCACTTGTATCGTCTCCTCACTGTTTTACCCTATGAGATGTCAATGGGGGCCATGCATATGTCTCTTATTCTCTATAATAGCAATTTTTGGCTCGCAATTCAAGGCGCTTGCCCCAGTCAGTACAGTGTTGAACTTACATTTCGAACGTGTTTAAAAGTAATGTGCAGTATGTATGTATATGTGTGTAATTAGGTATGTTAATACCTAATCAATTTCTTCTCAAATTATTGTATTCTAAATATAAATATTTTTAATTGTAGCCCATACTATGTCAGCGGTTAAAGAAATTAAAAACAAGCTGTACAAGTTCCAGGCCATATCAAACTGAAAGGTTTGATAAATATGGGGGGGGGGATTGAAATGAATAAAATGGTCATACGTATAATTTGTACTGAAAAAGAGACTCTACGTACATATAATGTAAAAAGACATTTTGAAACGTTGCATTCAAATCTTGGCATGTAGGCAGATGAGAATAGAAAAACTTGTCCTTACAAAAAAATAATAATAATAATAATTTTTCTCAAAGCAGTGTTTAAAAGTTTTTTGGTTCCAAAATTAACATTACAGCTTAAGTTTCTAAGTTGCCCATTGCATTGCTCGCAAAAGGAAACCTCTTTCAGCAGAAGGATTTGTAAAAGAAAAAAAGCGTTTTTAGAATGTAGTCCTACTTTGTTCGCTGATTTTAAAGAAAAATGCTTGATTATAAAGTGTATAAATGAGTTACCAATAAGTCGCAATATAATTAAAGATCAAGTAATAGAATTGCAAAAAAAATATTTTTTCGCGCAAATACATAAAGCCTTAAATTATGCAGAAATGTATTAAATTGCCTTAGATGAGATAAATAATATAAATGGTTATGCACAATTTGCTGTTTTTGCTCGGTATAAGTTTGGAAATATAATGAAAGAAGAGTTTGTTTTTTAATGAAACTAATAACGTTGAAAGGAAAGTGTACCAGTCTTGATATTTTAACAGAATTTGATATTGCATATAAAGAAATAGATACTGACTTCCAGAAAATAGTTTCTGTAACAACAGACGGTGCTGTGCCGAAATATTGGCCATGCGAGGGCGCTGCTGTGCGCACCTCAGTATCTAAAATGTAAATATCGTCAGTGTGTATTTGATTTGTAGAATTTAGGCCACATTACGGCAAGTTCAGTCTTATTAAATATTACTATATTCAAAGTTGTGTCTTCGTTGAGTAATATGGACTGATCAATTTCTATGGATACTGCACACTCATTCGTCTCATTCGCAAAGAACATTTCGCTTAGGTTCTTCATTCGTCACAGGTGCACCTAATATGGTAAGGGAAAACATTGGATTTATTCAGCATCTTAAGCAAAATATCTCACATTTCCTGACTGATTTTCATTGTATAATACACCAGCAAGTTTTATTTGCGAAGCAGGGTTTAAAAACATTTTCCATTGTACTGTCAGTTGTTATAAAAATAATCAACTTTATAAACGTAAGAGCTCTTTATAAAAGACAATTTGTATAATTCTTAGAGGAAATTGAATGCCAATATTAAGGGATTTTGACATACAATAACGTGCTATGGCTTATTTTCGGTGAAGTCCTTCATCTCTTTATAACGTTATTAGAAGAAATTAAGATCTTTTTAATTGAAAAACAATAGTATTGGTGAATTAACGAATATAAATTAATCAACTAATTAAATGTTTTTAGGAGACGCTCATAATTTTAATGAACTGAATAAAAAACATGGAATAGTTTTAACAATTTTTGAAAATATTAAAATATTTATGACGAAACTTGACATCTTTACTAAGGATTTGGAAATGAAAATCATGAAATATTTTCCTCAATTATAAAAACATTTTCAAAACACAATAATTTTCGAAAATTCCATGGACATTTAAGAAAATGCTATTAAAAAATATGTAATGATTATTCTGGAAATAAAACAAGGTTTTGAAGAGAGATTCAATGAATTTAACAGTGTTGAAAATACACATTTCACTTTATTTTATATCTATACAAAATAGAATTTGAAACAATGGTGTTAACCGAATTTAAGTAGCTAGGTATGGAATTAGTTGAACTTCGAAGCAGCGTAGTGTGTAAAACAAAATTTAAAGATTTGATTTCTGAAGTAGAAGGAGAAAGATTGCGTGAAAATCTTGCAGATACTATTGATCCCACAGAAAAAAATTGAAAATATTATATTATACGTATGGGATTTTTTACCAAATTTATGTCTATGCAAAAACTAGTTAATATGTATGCTCTTTCAACGATGTTTGGGTACACATATTCGTGTGAAAAATTGTTTCTTCTTAAACCAGTGGTATTCAAACCGTGTTCCGCGGAACCTTGGGGTTCCACGAAACAAACCTAGGGGTTTCGCGAGTTAAGAAATGAAAGGAAAATTATAAATTGTGTATGCAAAATAGATTCATATTCTCTATTAAGTTTGTACAAACACGAAATATCTAAATCCTTGCTTGTCAGCGCAAGTCACACGTACCACGGTAAAAAAATTTAATATATATGCGATTCTGGATAGCCTCTTTTTTTGCGTATTTTTTAGTACTTTTAATTCTTTGCATATGCAAGTTGGGAGCCATTACAGGGGATACACTATGGCAGAAATTAAACCTAATTAAACCTTCATTTGTGTTTCATGATATTCTTTAGAAAGAATGGGGTAAAATAATTTAGAAAAATAATTTTTTTTCAACAAAAAAAATATAGTGGTTATGTTGTGGCAACTTGATTTCGGAATTTCTTATTCAGTTCCAGAATTCATACGGATAAAACAGAAATTTGAGAATCTCGATTTTGTGTTAAAACAGCACAAGTGTTTCAAAAATTTCTCTTTAGGCTCAAAAAATTTCACGGCGTTTTAAGAATTAATGCACACGTGTAAGTTAAAAGGACAAAAAAATATTGCGTTTGCTAGTAGTTTTTTTTAAACTTTTAGTGTTATATGCGAAACTTCCATCATTATCGCTTGCTTCTTAGGTTGTTTTTACATGTTGATAAAAAGGATTAAGTGTGCGTTTTCTTAACTCGAGTGCACCATAATTTTTCACAAACATTTTTGATCAACGTTATTATTTAATGAAAAAATTTTATTCGTTTCATGTTGGAAAAAAAATTTTCACTCCCTTATAAAAACCAATAGAAGTTCGCTTAAGATAAGGAATGTTAAAGTGCTTTAAAGAGCATCCAATGATTATTTACTATACGTAAAAGAATTCCAATAACACTAACTTTGATCGAAATTGAAACAAATGTGGCTATAATATCTTTCACAGTTTGAACTTTTCTCGCACATGTTCAAGGACAATAATCGATCAAAGATAATATTACTTTAATTGGTTAATTCTTTTGTATTATTCTTCTCTTATTCTGCTGTGAAAAATGATTAAATTTGGGAATGTATTTTCTTCGAAAGCGAACGTAGTGAAGTATTACCAAAAATATGGTCTAATACGTAAGTACCCGAAAGACCATCGAGATTAGCAGAATAAGAAACGTAACGGTACTGCTAGACAACATATAGATTCGTACTTATTCGTATTCATGGGGTGGCATCTGCATTAGTGAAACTCTTTTGCCATAATTTTGAACACAACTACTGTGTTACGGTCATCTAAATATAGTAGTTATTAGATCTTTCGTTTATTTCAAGTGTACACGTTTTTCTTAAGCGCAATATTTAATTCTTCTAAATCTACGCTAGGTTATTTGTATTCTGCTACAGTCTTAGGCGTGATTAAAATCACGCCAAACAGGCTACAGACAGAATGTAGATATTATTCAAGATAGCCGCCTCGCCCCTCGCGAAATATGAAGAATAAAAAAATATTACTGAAACTTGATGAAACAACTGACTGAGAACTGTAGAATTACAACCATTTAAAAAGATTTAAAAAGTGTAATAAAAAGAAATTCCTTTTATTTTCCAAGTAAAAAGGCGCAGAAAAGTCAAGAGGGAAACTGAATGTGAAGAATTTCCAAATGATTGTAGAAAAAGATATTAAAATAAGCGAAAGCAGTAAAAAATTAAAAATAAAACAAGTGAGGATGAAAGAAGAATTAAATACTAAAAAAGCGACTTCATTATAGGAAGTGAAAAAAAAATAGAAATCATTATTAAAAATAAAACTGTAGAAATTAGCTATTTACTATCATTAAAAAAAGAATTCTGCCTGACAGAGATGGAATTCACCACACAAAATTCAACCGCGCAATCTATTACTTTTTTAAGAAAAAGTTGTTGAATCTTTACTAAATTTATCACATTTCCCATTGCGTGAAATCAGTAAAATCTTAACTAAAATACGAAAAAAGAAATTCAATGCCTTAAAAAAATGTAATTGACCAAAAGAGCGAAGACTAGATTTTAGTATATTACTATTTCTAGTATGTGCCGTGGAACCTTAAAAAAGCTTGAAGAATTGAAATTAATTCTGATAGGGTGCGGACTTAAATATTTTGTTCCTTTTTAATTAGAAAAAGTTAACGGCATATACAGCCTTCAATGGCTCAATCACTTTTATATAAAAATATGTTGATGAAATAATAAAATATACCACTACTGAGATACATCAAAAAAATTTTTATTTCATTTAAAACTGTCTGAAAATAACTAAAAACAAGTTCAAACTCACTATCACTGTACAATAGCGAATCGATTATATCATTAAACCCTTTCTGAGTAAAAACGGTAGAATCTGACGTTTTTATTATATTAATATAGCTTTATTTTTTCTTAGGAAACCTTCTTCGCTTAGGAAGCTCACGCTTTTATTGTATCCATTTACCTTTTCCCCGTCTTTGGAGACCATCCTCATTTAGGATGTTGACTCAAAGCTTTATCGTTTCTTTGGTGACCGTCATCATTTAGGATGCTGACTTGTAGCTTTACCCTGTCATTGCAAGCAGTCATCATTTAGGATGCTGACTTATAGCGTTTACCCTATCTTTGAAAACCGTGCTCATTTAGGATGCTGACTCATAGCTTTACCTTGTCTTGGAAACTATTCTCGCTTGGGAAGCTCACGTTTATATTGTATCCGTATACCTTTGCCCTGTCTTTGGACACCATCATTCATTACGGGTACTGACCCACATCTTTACCCTGTCTTAGGAAACTGTCCTTGCTCAGGATGCTGACACATAACTTCAGTTTGTCTACAGACACCGTCTTCATTTAGAAAGCTGACGTATTTATTGTGTCTACAAAGCATTACTTTGCTTCCGCCCACAGTTTTCGCTTAAGAGAGAAGCTGACATTTTTATTGCAATAAAATCGCTTTACTTTCTCTTTCAGATATCGTTTGCGAATGTATTACTGAATTATTTTTTTAATAAAAATATGCTCATATTATCTTTCAGTAAATAAATTGTAGGGTTCACGGCAGTAACCACGTTTGATAAAAGAAAAATCTTAACTTGAATGTCTTATAACTTTTAATTTTTAAAATTTAAATTTAATTTTTTTAATTTTAAATCACATATATATATATATATATATTTATTTTATATATATATATTTATTTTTTTATATATATATATATATTTTTATTTATATATATATATATATATATATATATATATATATATATATATATATATATATATATATAACTATCTCTGTCAGAAAATATGCAAGGGAAGGTGGCACTTGTATATATATATATATATACTAATAAATAATAATTCAGAATATACACTCATAGACAAAAAAATTAGCTCACCAAGAAATAATTGCAGGATCGTTACGAAACTTGGCATGAAGGTACATGTCGAAGAGATATGCAAATGATTAGAAAAGCAGCGTGATTGCGCATTACGTATAGAAGGTAGAGAGCGTTTAACGTTTTTCTCCGTTGAGTATAAAACAGGTAACCAAAGCTTGTTTGAGTGTGCTGAATCGTTTACAAAGAAATCGCTGAGGTATACATGCCATTACGCCGTTTTCGAAGACAATATGAGCAGCTGTTGCAGTTTGAGAGGGGGAGAATCATCGGCATTATGGAGGCTAGGTGGTCAGCTAGGCAAGTAGCCCCCGTCAATTAGGCCGCTCTGATTGTGTTGGGAGGAGATGTTGGGTTCAGTGGATCCGAGAGATGTTATTTACACGAAGACCAGGTTCACACAGGACGCCCTCGACAGACCAGTCGTCGAGAAGACCGCCATATCGTAAGAAATGCACGCGTACAGCCAACTGCTTCATCAGCCGCCTTGCGAGGCACAGATAACACCTTTAGGGGTCCCTGTGTCTTATCGAACCATACCAAGGCGCCTGGCTGAAGGACATTTGGGATCGCGGCTCATATTACGTGTGCTGCCCTTGAACCCCACCCATCGACTCCTACCTTTGGAGTTGTGTCGCACACGAGGAAACTTTACTGCAGCCGAATGGAAGCAGGTCGTCTTTAGCGAAGAATCCAGATTCAATCGCAGCAGTGATGACAATTGTGTTCGTGTGAGGAGACCCCGTGGTGAACCCTTCAATCCTGCCTTTTCTTTACAGTGACACACCACTCCCACAGCTTGTGTGATGGTATGGGTACCATTGCCTACAATACACAGTCACCTCGAGTATTGATCCGTGGTACCATGACAGCCCAGCGGTATGTCCATGATATCCAGCAACCACATGTTTTGCCACTCATGTAACAGCTCCAAGAAGCCTTCTTTAACAAGACAATGCTTGGTCTCCCACGGAAAGGGTGTCACAAGACTGTCTCCGCACTGTTATTACCCTTCCTTGGCCCGCCCGATCCCCAGATTTGTCTCCAATCGAGCATATATGGGATCATTTGGGACGGCGAGTTGGACATCCCACGAGTTTGAATGAACTAGACGCAAGTTTACAGCAAAATTGGAACGAAATGTCTCAAGACATCCTGCAGAACTTGTATGCCTCAATGCCCGATCGTATCGGACCGTGCATTCGCGCTAGAGGGGGCTCAATAGGGTATTAAATCCTCCGTTTTTTTGTATTTTTCTCTGAAATAAAGGATGCTTTTCCTTTGATTTTCTAATCATTTACTCATATCAATTTTACGTATGTAAAATTTCGTTTCATTTTGACGACTCCTTCTTGGTGCGCTAATTTTTTTTGTCTATGAGTGCATATAGTATGTAATTTTCGTTACTCCTTGTTCATTCAAGCACTCATTGTCATTTGCACCAAACACTTCAGAACATTTAGCCCTACTAAATAATTTTAAATCGTCAAACCTCGCTTACTTTTACTCGCTAAGCCAATTGAATTTAAAGATGTTTAGTTTTAAAAATACTCAGTTAAAAAGTTTTAAACTTAACTCTGAGGCAAAAGGGCATTAGTGACCCACGAACTAGTACTAAAAAAAATATGAACAAAATTTGACCCACGTCTCAAAAAAGGTTCGCCATCCCTGTCCTAGGGCATCTGAGTTCTGAAGAGCTCTCCAGCTCGTATCCGATATTAATATTTCTTGATGATAAATTCTCATGTGCTTGGAATTATGACTTGAAGGGGAATTTCCTTAATGTTTGCAGACTATGAGTCTAAGAGGCTGCAATTATTTGAACTTGCTGGGAAGCTGATCTAGAGTTCTACAGAAAGAAATGGCATCGTCTAAATGGAAAATCAACAATGGCGGTAGCAGGAAATCTAATGATCTTCCGTACTTGAAGCTTGCTGGTAACTTGAAGAGAAGCTATTGTTTTTCATCGACAATCCCTTTAATAACTAACAGTCTTAGAATATTGAAGGAAACAAAAATTTGAAAAGAGAAAAATTTTTAAAGACTTTGTCAGACACCTGTTGTCTTAAACAAGTATCTGACCATCCTAGCCTCGTGGTCATGGTCACGGAGTCGTGCCGGAGTGCTATATGTTCGAGCTGCTGAAGATCTGTACCGTAGAGAGACAAATACCCGTTAAATCTGTATGGTATTGAAGTCCCCCCCAATGGCATGGTGTGGAAATTTGGAGAAGGGGATGCCAGCTCAGATGTCGTCCTCGTCACTTGACTATGATTCTAAATTATGAAGTTTGTCGCGCGAAACCCAACTTATAAAGGTGTTACCGACCGCATCGCGTATTACGCTGATTGGGTGGATGTCTTTCGTTATTTGCGCACGTACGTCAATGCCACTTTTTCTGGCTTTTCAGTGCATAGTGTGTGCGAGTGTTCTAAAATGCATTAAAGAGGATTACACGCAGAGTAATGACACTTTTTCACATAGATTTTTAGTATCTACAAATTTCCAAAAAAAAACTATATATTTTGTAAAATAATAAACGCGAAAAAAGGTTATTATTTTATATTTCGTCATACGTGTATATCCTTCATTAAATAAAAAGTGAAATCATAAATTACGCTATTACATAATCATCTTTTCCCTTAGAAATTCATTCCTTACATCCACTAAAAGTAATTCCGACAGTCAGATTATCTTTTGGGACGGATATCTTAAACATCTTTTTGAAAAGAAAGAAAATAATATTAGCATTCCCCATATTAATTTCTAAAATAGTTCCAAAAGCAAAAGCTGACTAAAGTCCAGTTAGAAATAAACAAATCGTTAGTACGATTTGCAACCTTGGAAGTCCTTTTGCAGAACGTTGTTTATTTTTACATTACTGTAAGAGGAAGAGTTCTTATTTCTAGATATATCGATAAAATAATAATTGTAAAGGACACAGTAATGCTACAATGATAGCATCTAAATGCTAAAATATTCGTCGTAAATTGTGAAATAAAAGAATTTAGTGTAAAAACATGCCAAAAGTTTAATATACTATGAGGCAATTTTCAAATAAACTAACTTGGTTTCGTTGTAATGTATACATCTATAAAAAAATTAAATAAATTATGTGTTCAGTTATCGAGTCCAAATCAGAATAATTCTGATAATATTCAGAGTAATCTATTGCTTTAAAATCTCAAAAATAATACTCAAAAAGCATAAATGGCGGAAAAGCTCTAAAAATTAATAAACCTTTAGTGAATTAATAGTCTCTAGTTAAAAATAAAAACATAAGAATATAACAACTCAAAGCGATTTTTATTTTCACAAAAATTAGAACAACGTAAAAACTCTGCTGTTGCCATTTGCTACTTAATTTTCTAAAGTTCATCAAAAACAAAGATAATAATCAGGTATAGAATATCAATCTGATATTATTATCATTATGATTTTTAAATAATTCAAGGTGCCAAAATAAATATTTTAGTTAGTTTTTACTACTGTAATAAAAAAAAAACAAGCAAACGATATTTTATAACGAAGGGAACAATAATCTGTGTGCAATAGTTGCAGACGAATTTCATGGAATTTTTTTCTCTGATTGCATATGTTCGTTGTTTTCAGAGCTTGAAAATTTTTAAATGATGATGAATTTCACAAGCTATTCTATGTGTTTTTTCAACAGTCTGCTTTGTAGGAAATGCCCAATGATCTGTGAGTGAATATTTAGTATATTTCTAAAATAATGAGCTAAAATTTAAAATATACTGTTGTCATGAGTATTTTTATAAAGCTATATTCATTAGCATTTTTTTGTAAGTGCTATTTAAAGAACATAATTATGTTTATTTTGTTGTTCCATTTTTTAATTAAGTTGGATAGTTTCTCAGACTAATCTTATTTGGAATATTTGACGTTTAAAATGGGGCATTTAGCACACAAATTTCAGAAAGAACTTTGAATCTAATTATATTACTCGCCTGTATACTTTTTTAAAGATTAAAAATATTTATTCCCTTTCAGAAATTCAAAAAATAACTGCAAATACATTCAGTGCAACTTAAAAAATACAAGACAGACTTTATACAGGTAACGTTAATGCCCTTTTTTGCGTATAAATAGTGAAATAATTTCTGTGTGTGAATATAAGAAGTATTAATTAAAAATACTTAGAACATTATTTTGAAAATAGTAGAGAATAATTTTCTATGCCTTTTTAATTAATATTATTCAGAATTTTTGTTTCCAAATTCTTATGTGCCACAAAGTGTATTACAATATAATGATGGGGCAGATATAAATGAAATACATTTTTTTATCTAAAGAAAAAAGGTTATAAAGGCTTTTTTTTAATTTTATATACTTTGAATTCATATTTTACTATATGAATTTTTAATTATGTAGAAGGTTTTCTTTCTTCGTGAGTTTTGCTTTCAAGTTTTAATTATCTCTCTCTCTTTTAAAATATTACAAATAATCAAAATAGTCTAAATCACAATTTTTTTCTTAAAAAAAACTTTTAAAAAAATATTTTGCTATATTTTAGATTGTTACATCGATGCGACATGTAATGGAACTGTGTTTTATTTGTTATTTGTTTTGTTTTCGAATTTTTTTCAATATTAAAATTTAGACTCAAAAATAACAAATGAAAAATCTTGAAAGAAAATTCGATTTTGGAATTTTAATTTGAGCTTTATTTTCTTAACCTATTTTTAATCTCAGACCAAATGATATTCACGCTAAAAATATCTGAGATCTATATTTATAAAAAAGTTGCTGAACCGAACACTTAAAAATGGCAAAGGTTAATTCGGATCGTGCAACTTTGGACTACAAATCTTAGTCATTTTTACGAAGTCCTTAGTAAGGCAATATTTAACTGATTTTAACGATTATAAGAAAAAAATTATTTTATTTATAGGATTAGATAATCCCCTAAAAATTCTCGTCAGAACCTTTTATCATTCACGTAATCAGTTCCAAGAAAAAAAGTAAGAGAAGTGAATGATCAGCTACAAGCGATATCGCATAGAATTTTTTTCCCCTCCATTTTTAAATCTGTATAGTCTAAGTGTTCCTCCATAAAAATAGATTTTGGAACTGGTTCTAACCGAGCAAGACCGATAATGTCTGGATCAAACTTAGAGTATTTCTGACAAGTTCGTTTGTACTGTAAGCAGAAGAAAAGTTTTTTTTTTTTTTTTTTTAAGTCTGGCTGATTTTATAAGTTATAAATCTGTAGGCAAACAATAATAATGTGTGTGTAAATAATATAATAATATATTATGCAATATAATGTACTAGAGATAAAAAAAACAATAATATTCAACACAATACAACAAACACTGTAGAATGCCCAACATTTAATATACATTCCATATGTTTATATTATACAATAATGTTTTGATAAAACATTGTAGACAAGCAATAAATATTATTTCTTATATATTGACAAACATATATGAAATTCGCTTATATTAAAACAATTTCATTTTAGCGAATGACAAAAAAATTAAAAATAATTTTTTAAGCAAATCTAAAAGATATATAGGTGCTCGATATTAAATAATTATAATTTAGTTTCTCAGTTTGAATAAAGGTTCAATTTAAAGAGAAATTTAAATTGAATGAATTGATTTTTTTTAAGTAATTTAAAACTGAAATGTGTTTATGAATTATTTCACATCTACCACGTGTCTGCAGTAGCCTACATTGGTCATGGTCATGAGTTCGAGCTTGAGTGCCACTGATGATCCTCCGTGTAGAGGGATCGAAGCACTTTAAAGCTGTCGAGAAAGTTTTCACGTTGGCGTGATGTGGAAGTTTGGTGAGTGAAGCATCGTCCTCGCCATTTGAAAATGATTCAAAATTACAAGTTCCGTCGCCAATAGCTCTCGCGCTGCTTGATTGTGTGATGTTAATAGACATCCAGGTTGGATTGTCGAATCAGCCACTGTGCCAAGTGCTTTCTCGCCCAATCGATAAAAGTGCTAAATCTGGTAACCCTTTTGATTTTTGTATCAGTGAGGGAGAAGTTGGATCGTGTTGTGGTAGGGTTGCTACTCCAAAACACATCGCGCAAAAATGCGCTAAATGAGCGATTTTTCAAAATTTGGCAGACTTGTGGCCGATTCGACAATTTCACCGACATTCATTCACCTCTGCCATTGTTCTGAAAAAAGTAAGAAATTAGTACTTTAAAATTAGGATGTAATTTAATAGCATTATTTGTTAACGCTTCTGAAGTAAAGAATTTTTGGATTATGTGTCGATTTTACAAATCATTTTAATTTCATAATTTACAATATTCTAATGCCAAAGTAAATAATGCAATTTATAAATAAAATTTAATCCAGTATTGCTTTGTTGAAGGAACTAGATTTAAAAAAATTATTTCTCGATATCATAAATAAAATATTGTTCGCTAAAATATTCTAAGGACATAAACCATTCTCTACAACACAAAAAATATAATAATTTCATTACGGATTCATTCTGAAAACAAAATTTATTTTACAAGATAGACCACAAAATTATTTATATGAATAACTTCGTATTTTTAACACCCCTTTTATAAGCTTCACTTATATGTAACGGAATCTTTGAACTCAATTTTCACCCACTTTAAAAGGTCAGATTAATTCGAAATTTTGCTCATTGTCCAGGACCGATGACAAAACATTAATTTCATAATTTTGTTCTATTGTCTTGATCAGGATTAACGATTTCCCATTTTTAGATCCCATCCCGCATTTGGCGACTAATTTCAGATCCCATTTCCAGATTTGGTGGTGGCTGCGGTAGCCTAAAGGTCAAGGTATCGGATCGTGGCTGGCATGTCACGAGTTCGAGCCCAGTACCACAGAAGATCCGCCGTATAGGGGAGCAATGTACGTTAAATCTGTTCAGAGCTCAAACGTCCTCCCGTTGGTGTGGTGTGGTAGTTAGGAGAGGGGTGCCAGGTCAGGTGTTGTCCTCGTCACTTGACCATAGTTTAAAATTACGAGGTTCGTCGCCAAAAACCCTCGTGTAGCTGAACAGTGCGACGTTAATATTCACTCCAGATTTGGCGACTAAAAGATTAAGTTACAAATTAGTTCCATTAATTATAAAAAGGTTTTTTGTAGTTTTTTTAAACTATAATTTTTTTTAATAAATATCTTGAGTCAATAAATGTTTGTCGCACTATAAAGCAACATGATAGCTATTGGCAACTTGACCTAGTAAATTTGAACCATGGTCAAGTGACAAGAACGATACTTGAGCTCGTACCCCACTCCTCAAATTTCCACATGAGAGGACTGAGCCCCTTTACATGGCAGATGTTCAGCGACAACAAAACTAGAACTCATTACTCGCCGTCCACGAGTTTATAATCATGATCACACGGCTGCAGCGAACAACCATGAACAAAAGAACAAGGGCGACAAGATAAAGTATATGCTGCACATTGGGAATCTTATAAGTTTCAAAAATAACAGACAAAATGGGAATTTTATGTTCCGTCTCGTCCGAAAACAAGAGAGTTTAGTACAGGGATGGGCAGACTTTTCCAGGGTACGGGCTACTTCTAATTTTTTCATGGTGTTGCGGTCCACCCAGTACCAGTGGCACATACAAAAGGGGGAAGGGTCCACGGGTCCGGACCCTCCTCCATAGTCCATGATTTTTTTCAATCAATTATATTCCCATGTATATAGTACGTAAAATTAAATTAAGCATTTGCTAATAATAATTTTCTTATTAATTAATGCTAATTATTTATTCAATAATTTATTTCTTGCTGTTTTTAGTTCCCAACAATCTACGAAATGAAAAAAAAAATGTCTGACAGCGTATAGGGGTAAGATATGAGAATAGTAGACATTCGACCCTGGACCACCGCACCGCGCCCCCTTTGAAAAATTCACGAGTGTGCCCACTGCTCGGGGTCGTAGGTGTGATCAGGTAAGGAAACAATCAACAATATTTATTATAACTTAATAATAAATACGGAATATGTACTTACATGCGCAAATAAAATGAAAAACTTATTTTTTTTAAACCACGTTTAAAGCAAAACGTAAAATACAAACATAGTAATAATAGCCACAAATATAATATCAAATGATGCATTTATTATCAAACAATTCAAAATATATTAAAAAATGAAACATTTTCATCTGAAGTTAGTTCTCGTAATTATAAGTCAGTAGAAGACTTAGTCTATACGTACTGTCTGTCAGCCAATCTTGAATATTTCCGTATACAATTACTAAAAGCTAATCTTCAGGCGGTCACTCCAGGCCGCGGTGGCCGAGTGGTCTAGGCATCGGATCATGGCTAGCGTGTCATGAGTTCGATCCTAGTACCACTAAAGACCGGCCGTGTAGGGGAGAGATGCACGTTAAATCTGTCGAGAGCTCGAACGTCCTCCCGTTGGTGTGGTGTGGTAGTTAGGAGAGGGGGTGCCAGCTCAGGTGTCATCCGCGTCACTTGACCATGGTTCAAAATTACGCGGACCGTCGCCAAAAACCCTCGTGTTGCTAATCAGTGCGACGTTAATATTCTCTCACTCAGACGGTCACTCCAAATCGTCTTGGTGCTTCACCGGTCGATCGCGATCGACGTAATGCCTACCCCGGGTTTAGTATATTCCATCATTTTACTACATTTCATTAAACACTTGTACTATTAAATATATACTTCTGATTTAAGATATTTTCTTAATTCATGAAATTGTTGTTCGAAAATTCTATTAAATAATGTGTCATATTATATATATGACTAAATATTATTTTACCTATACTTATTCAGTTCTTTTAAGGAAATATATGCAACCTTTTAGAATACTGTCTTCTTTTTTTATTCTGATATCCAAAAATCTGCTCGACTGTTTCTGCGACGTTACTGGAAATAGATTAAGAAGTGACCTATGTGTTGTAACCTTTGAACTTTTATGTAATTGTCCCCACTTCAATGATTATTCCGGAGAAATGAAACTTGTCGACACACATCGAATCGAAAAGGATTTGATTTATTGATTAAGATTTTTTTCGTGCTTTACTACATGAGCTAAAAAGCGGCGAAATAAATTATTCCTTATTTGTCGATGATATATCGATCCTAATGTTCAAAGACCAACTGGTACGTAGTCCGAATTTGATAAAAAAAATCTTTCAATTAATGGAGTTTATACGTCGAACACATTACATTGATAACCTTGCTCTGACGTAGAAAAAATTCCAATTTTTCTGAAAAATTGAAAATAAACGCTTATATTTAAGAACAAGTTTGCTGAATTTAGTTTCAACCTTTTTTTTACAGTTTGATCTTAGTCATATTCAAGTATGAAAATATCTGTGAAAAATAAATTAAGAGATTTTAAGATAAACAATGAGACCACTATTATTCAACTATAAAGCAACTTTTTAAAATAAAAGCTTCGATTTTTCGAACCTGTTAAAATGGGTTTGCGATCTATATTCTTGTAATTTTAGCTTTACTGACTTTTATTTTGTTCATTGTATTAAAGATGGTAATGCCTTTCATTCTATCTTTATCAGTGATTTTCTACTATCGTGTTTATCTTGCTAAAAATAGGAACTTCAAACGACATGTTTAAATTTTTAAGCGAATTATATAATAATAAAGAACATTTCATTCCAGTCTTTTTTTGGAGGAGAGGGGATTAAGATTTTATTCACATGGTACAAAAGTACAGATTGTGTGAGGTATTTGAAAACACAATCTTAGCAAGCCATAAGCCATCAAACTTGTAATGCACGAGTATATAATACGTATAAATAGTATGGGATAAAGTGAGGCCCACACACAGTTCATTACCGACAAGATTCAGGAGAACCGTATGATGCGGTCAAAGCGTTAACTGATCGAGCTGAAGCACCCCTAGAAGCCCGATATGATCTGGTTCTTTTCAGATTAGAACTTGGATCAGGTTCAAAATATGAGTCGGAGAAATCGCAGGTAGCTCTGCACGACAACAGTTTCAGTCTCCAATATCATGCACACCAAGTTCCTTTCTTTTTGAAGGTCTTGGGGTGGTAAGTATAGAGAGCCATAACATACCATCTGTAACGTCGTGGCTCCACATTGAAAATGTACGCTAAGCTAATTATTAAAGAATCTCTCGTTGTATTCTATCAGCCGTCTTTCCGGAGTCTCTTTGCTCCTTCCTTCGTCAGCAGGCCTCTCTCCTGGGTATCTCTCGTGGGAGTCTGGTGGAGTCTCTTCCTTCGTCCGCAGGGCTCAATTCCGGGAATCTCTCGTGGGAGTCTATCACGAGTCTATCACGAGTCTATCAGGAGTCTATCGGAGTCTGTCCGGAGTCTCTTCGCTCCTTCCTTCGTCAGCAGGCCTCTCTCCTGGGTATCTCTCGTGGGAGTCTGGTGGAGTCTCTTCCTTCGTCCGCAGGGTTCAATTCCGGGAATCTCTCGTGGGAGTCTATCACGAGTCTCTCAGGAGTCTATCAGGCAGTCTTCCTTCGTCAGCAGGCCTCTCTCTTGGGTATCTCTCGTCGTAGTCTCCAGCAGTTCATCAGGAGTCTATCACGAGTCTCTCAGGAGTCTATCAGCAGTCCCCCTCTCTTTCTGAAGTCCACTCTTTTAAACACTAGGGGCGGGTTCACTCCACGCCCCTCATCAATCCCCATTGGCCGACCTCAGGGTTTTGCACCCGGCACCAACGGTCTTGCACGTCATCCATTCGTGCAGAGATGACAAAAGTCCGGTCCCTCTCAAAGGTTCCCGGCGACAAGGGCCCGGCTGACATCTGGCACTTCAAACACCTCGCCGCCGCCTGCAGAGGCGCCAGCATTCAAGACGTACAATCACTGCCCATGAATAGAAATAATGCAGCGATGCCTAGTCCATAGTGTCCCCCAGACACACAGTCGCCGACGGTCCAGCTGTCTGATACAACACAATGCAGCTAAAAACACGTTTTATCCAGCTGTGGAAATGTTTATGAATAGAGGCGCTTTCTCCATTGTGACGACGTCACACATCTCATTATTTTAAACAAGGCCAAAGGAAATTCCACTGCCTACATCAAAACACTGTTGTCCATTTCTGAAAGAAGAAAGTGACTCAGAAAAGACCCATCTATCCCATTAGAACACGCAGCCTGCACGACCCAGGAGTGGTTGAAAAAGAATTTTCAAATTCATTTTATGTAAAATATGTGGCTTTGTAACTCTTCAGATTTGAACTTATTACTTCTGGGGTGCCGTTGAGAGGGTGAACTCTCAGACAGCCTCACAATACCATGAGTTATTCAAGGTTGTAATTATGGGCATTTTGACCAACATGAATATCATCTCATCGGGGCATGCAAGTGGCCGCGGTGGCCGAGTGGTCTAGGCATCGGATCATGGCTAGCGTGTCATGAGTTCGATCCTAGTACCACTAAAAGATCCGTCGTGTAGCGGAGCAATGCATGTTAAATCTGTCGATAGCTCAAACGTCCTCCCGTTGGTGTGGTGTGGCAGTTAGGAGAGGGGGGTGCCAGCTCAGGTGTCGTCCGCGTCACTTGACCATTGTTCAAAATTAAGCGGACCGTCGCCAAAAGCCCTCGTGTTGTTAATCAGTGCGACGTTAATATTCTCTCACTCACTCACTCACTCGGGGCATGCAATCATTTTGGAAAACTCGTGGAAACGCCGAAAGCGTGATATTTTTTTTTTTTTTTTCTGTACAAATATAAAAACACATGTATCGCAAACTCCGCGGTAACAAAGTTGGTTTTTCTATTTTAAAATATACTTATTTTTCTCTATCATTTTGTCCTCAAATACTTTACGTACCTTGTAAGTGGGATTATGTATAGACGGTGTTGAACAGGGGCGTAATATACACCCCACATTGCGGGTGAGTGAGTGAATATTAACGTCCCACTGTTCAGCTACACGAGGGCTTTTGGGATCGGTCCGCGTGATTTTGAATCATGGTCAAGTGAGGCGGACGACACCTGAGCTGGCACCCCCTCTCCTAACTACCACACCGCACCAAGGGGAGGACGTTTGAGCTCTCGACAGATTTTACGTGCATTGCTCCCCTACACAGCGGGTCTTCAGTGGTACTGAGAGTGAACTCATGACATGCTAGTCACGATCCGATGCCTAGACCACTCGGCTACCGCGGCCACTCCCACATTGCGGGAGGGACTGACTCTAGAAGACCCAAAGCTTTACTGACGCTAAGTACGTATTTGGGGCCCAAGACCTGAGTTTGATGGGGGGGGGGCCTTATATTTTCCGTTATGCAACTGGGTGTGAAACATGTTAGAAGTTCAAAAATATATTTATATTCACACTCGGAAACTTTATTTGAAAATTTCCGAAATCAAAATGATAATCTTTAGGATATTAAAATGAAAGTGGATATCGTTTTCAATAATCCGGACTTCGCAATTTCATGAGCATGCAAAAATCAAAGAAACAGTTCAAAATTCGATAAGACAAACGGAAGGATTTTTTACAAATATTTTTCAGAATGAACTTTGACCTGTTTGTTTATTTTGCAAATAAAGACCTTCCATTATTATTTATTCGATATTTTATTTATCACAGAAGGTCCTGTTGCAATTTAAATACCCACAAGGACATTTAAATGTTGAAGGAAACACTAAATGCGATAGATTTTGAATTTTGTCTGATATTTTTATTTATTTTTTAGAGAGCTTTGCGAACCTTTGAAAGATATATATCACTGTCGATTCTTTTATGGTGTTGTTTTATCGTAAGAATAAAATAAGATTTCACAAAGAAAAACTTGAAATAAATTATTATGTAATAATAAATGAACTACACAAAGTTATTAGAAAATGAAAAAAGCGTTGATGTAACCATCATTATTTAATTTAAATTTTAATTAAAGTAGAAAAATTTACAGTTCTATTAAAAAGTATTTGTCAGATATGACCTATTACAATTTCTTTTAAAAGTAAAAAAGATATTCAGTAATTTAATTACACTCCAAACCTGAACTGATTAAAGTATTCCGCTAAATTATAGAAAAAAAGAAGCAAAGAACTTCCAGAGAGATACCTGTTTCAGTATATTTCATCTGTTGGGTGAATTTTGAAGATGAAAAATATAATTTTGATGTAATCATATTGCAGTACGTGATAACATTGAAAATTTATTGTATCCTTTTTTATTTAGAACATGCATTCCCTAGGATATAATTTAAACAAAAATAAAATAATACAATATATAGAAACAAAATATTTTTTGTATTTATTTGTCACCTTAAATTAAATTCTAATTTGTTTTTCAATCTTTTTTGAAGCTATTTGTCCTTTGACATTTCGCAATGACCCCAAAACACATTTGTGCAGTGATAATTTGCTTTTTCTCTTCTTTTATATTTATACTAGCTTTCATGGCCCGGCGTTGCACGGGCTTATACCGAGGGTATGACTTAATCCCCATGTTAATTTCTTCCTTTTATTCTAACGCCAACACTTTTGTGGGGTTTCACGCGTACGATGTGAGTGCATGTCCCGTGAGTGCGTGTCATGGCTTTGTTGCTTAACATTTTCAATTCTCTTCACAAATTCTCGATCCTAGTACCACTGAAGACCCGCAGTGTAGGGGAGCGATGCACGTAAAATCTGTCGAGAGTTCAAACGTCCTTCCGTTGGTGTGGTGTGGTAGTTAGGAGAGGGGGTGCCAGCTCAGGTGTCGTCCGCGTCACTTGACGAAGGTTCAAAATTACGTGGACCGTCCCCAAAAGGCCTCGTGTAGCTGAACAGTATGACGTTAATATTCACTCAATCTTCACAAATTCAGCACTTCCAATATTATTTTCCGAAATTACTTTGATTTCTTTGTTTCTTTCCTCTCCGCTTAGCCCGGCGTTGCACGGGCTTTTACCGAGTGAATAACTTCACCCTCATGGAAATTTCGTGTTTCCCTCAGGCCGATAGCACCTGTGTGTGTGTGTGTGCGTGCGATGTGAGTGATTTCTTTAACAATGTCATAAAAACTCCCTTTTTCGAAATTTGTTCTTGCGTTGGTGTGGTGTGGTAATTATTAAAGATGGGTGAAAGCTCAGGTGTCGTCCTCGTCACTTGAGAATGGTTGAAAATTTCGAGGTCCGTCACCAAAAATTCTCGAATAGGCAAACAGGGTGAATTTTAAAATCACCCACTCACTTCAACGATATTGATTCATATGAGAAAAACTCATAAAATATGCAAAACATCATTGTTTTGTAAAAAAAAAAAAAGTTGTTTTTTTTCCTATAAAATTCTTTTTTTTTTGGCATTTTATTTTTTTAATCATTGATTCTAAATGATCAATGACTTTTTTAAAAATCATTTTCATTTAAATGCATCGATATTTATTCATTTTAGAAGAAATCATAAAATAGGCAAAGTATTATTATTTTGAAAAAAAAAATCCGCATCGTGACAAATAAATGATGTTTGGTATTTAATTTATTCAATCACTGATATTAAAAGAGCAAAGTATGAATCTTTTTAGTTCAGATGGTTTACTTATCATAGTTATAAGAAATCCTTATACGTAACGATTGAAAAATTTCGATTAATGATTTACAGAAAACAATTCTTTTTTACTTAAAAAAATGTATATTTAAAGCAACAAAGAAAACGTTATATAATATATTACGAAAAACCAAGCATATTCATTATTTTAACAATAATTATTTTCTTAGAGCTAAAAATAATACAAAGGGTTTGTGTGTATGTGTGGTATTTTCATTTGCCAATGAATCGTTATATACTGGTAGCCAAAGTATAGTCCAGAAAACTATAATCTATCGTTTTATCCAGAAAAAAACAGATTATACAGTGTTGTCATTACATAATTACTCTAGTAATGAATAACGGAAAAAATATTGCAACATCAAGTTTGACCTTGGCCACTGAGCGTTAAACAGAGGGGGAAAAAATTATAATAATGATTCTCGCGCATGCGCAAAGCCTTTAGAATGTCTTTAAAGTTTTCATTATTTTTTATGGCTCAATTTTTAATTGAAAATTCCAAGTGTTCACATATTGATTGGAAACAACAATAATTTTTGAAGAAAAAATGTTACAAAAATAATGCTTATATTATTTCTCGCAAAAACTTTATTTTACGAAAATCACAAAAAAAATCTTAAAAATCCGTAATTTTTAAGCAAAATCGACACACGGGAAAAAATTTAATGCAATTTTTTTTTCAATGAAGAAATTATTAAATGATTGATTTAAGTATTTTGAGTGTTTTATTACAATTCGTTCAAAAAAGTTTTCGGCTTTTTATTTTTTAAATCACTGATTCTGAAAGTAATTTTCGACGCCAATGTTTGGCTAAATGTAAAATCGCGTATTTTGAATTATTTTAAAGATCATTACCTTCATTTTAAGGGCATAATTTTTACGTTAATGCTCTCAAACATCACCAACTATTTGCAAAAATAACGTACTTTGAAATAAAAAATGTACAAAGTACTACTTTTTAATTTATTTCTCAGAAAAACATAAGTTTACGAAAATCACAATTTTATTTTTTAAATCCGTAATTTTGAAGCAATTTTTTCAATCTTCGTACATGTTACGGATAATATTACTGTACACACGGAAAAAAGGTTTCGTGAGATTATCTTCATAAATGACGAAGTTATTCAATGTGAAGTAAAAATTAAGACTACTTTTTAAAAATTCTTTAAAAAAAAAGTTTTGGAAATTTTATTTTTTAAATAAATGGATCTAAAAGTGAAAGGCTTGAAGTTAATTAGTGTAGAATATCGATTTAATAACACGAAAAGTAATTCATACCCAACGATTTAGAAATAATTTTCATAAAAACGCATCAGTTTTAACACTATTTTAAAAAATTCGAAAAAAATAGAAAATATCGTTATTTTACAAAAAAAATTACACCGTGTTGTGGCGAAATAAATGATCTTTCCGATTCTGTAATTATGTTTTGTCTAATTTCGACACCGAAAATCGGATGACAATTTTAATATGGTGGAAAACGTAAGATTACCGCTCGGCCGAAACGGAAGGGAAGTTCCGCCAAGTAAGCAACCGGCAGGAGTAAAATAATTCGGCGTTTTAAGGTTTTTAATTAATATCTTTTTAACTAATTACAATATCGGAATATAAATAGGCAATACGGCTTCCCCGGAAAATTCCCGATCTTTTGGTACCTTCCGCGACTTTCTGCGTGGTGCTGTTCGTGAGAAGATAGACGCACATAGATAGATAGATAGATAGATAGATAGATAGATAGATAGATAGATACATACATACGTTTGTTTACCTTCGAATTTTAATAGTGTAGATAATAATTGGGAGATTTATAGTCTGGAAAATAGCATAAATTATTGAATCATTAAAAATTTATTAATTTTCATTTACATCGCATTCTGAAACAAAATGAGGACTATTGGCAACAGATTCCATAATTTTGAACCAAGGTCAATGTGGATGATATCCAAGTTGTCGCACTCCCTCTCCAAACTTCCGCATCTCTCCACGGGAGGACTTTGAACCTCGACAGATTTGATGTGCATTAGCCCCTCAACATGGTTGATCTACTAATGATTAAAAAATATTCCATGTTGCATTGGAAACTGATATTCACACATAGTTGAAACAAAAATGCACCGTATGTCAATGATGTTTTAAAGAGAAAAACATTTTGTCCGTCTACAATTATTAAGATACTTTCAAACTTTTAAAGATAATATATATATATATACATTAAACGATATATAATAATTTTTTTCGTGCATTTAGAAAACAGATATATCTACCTCCACCTGGTGTGTGTGTGCTTCACTCTTTATCTCACATATTAATACAAAAGATGAAAACTAATCAATATTATAACAAAAGGAATCGAATATATATATTTATGTTGTTTTGTTTTTTCAAGTTATTAAATATTTTAGACCATATATTATTGTTAATCTCTCTATGTTGGATGCTTGTAAAACATATTTTTTTAGCAGAAAATCTTTGCTTATACACCAATGGGGGGGAAATCTCAACACCAAGAAAAAAATTATTTTAGAGTAACGAAATTTGGTCAATGCAATTGCCTAGTTAACATGTTTTATTGATTAAATTTTCAAGATCACAGGTTAATTTAAGCTCAAGAAAATGTATATTAAATATGAAAGGCTGTTACAGTAATGGCTGGTGTAACCTACAGAATTTTGAATGCAAGAGGCCTGCATGCATTGTGTCATACAGGTGCCGAATGTCACTTTGTGGTATGGAGTTCCATGCTTGTTGTACTTGCTGTGTCAATACTTGAAAGATCAGTATAACTGTGGATGATGCTGGAGTTGTCGTCCAATGATATCCCGTACGTGCTTAATTGGAGACAGATCTGGTGATCTCGCAGGCCAAGGTAATATGTCAGCACTCTATAGAGCACGTGCGTTGTAACCGCATGTGCAGTGCAGTTACAACAGCGGTGTGAGGGCGAGCGTTATCATGTTGGAAAATTCCCCTTTGAAAGCTGTTCATTAATGGGAGTACTATAGGTTGACGAACAAAGTCAGTGTGTTTGGTATAGCCACGAGAGTGCTCCTTTCTGTTATTAGAAATTGCTCCCCAGACCATGACTCCAGGTGTAGATCTAGTATGTCTAGGACGGAGAGAGTTTGTTTGCAGGCGTTTCTTTGACCTCCTTGTGATCAACACACGGCCATTACTGATACCAAGATAGAACCTGCTTTCTTTAGAAAATACAACAGATCTCCACTCCGTCCACCAATGAGCTTTGGCTTGACACCACTGGCGTCACAAACGGCAATGACTTGGAGTGGTGGAAAACATGCTACAGGACGCCTGGTTCGTATCTGTCCTTGAAGTAACCGATTTCTAACACTTCGTTGTGTCACTGTGGTACCAACTGCAGTTTGAATTTCCGTCGCAGACGTAGTACGATGCGCCAAAGCAGTACGCTGAATATGGCAGTCTTCAGTGTCAGAAGTGCCACGTGGCTACCCGGAACCCGGTCTCCTTGAGACAGTACCATTCATTGACCGCTGCTTCCAACAATCATACACAGTGGATACATTCCGGCCAAGCCTTTCTGCAATATCGCGGAAAGAAAATCCATCTTCTCGTAGCCCTTCAAAGGACTTCGTTCAAACTCGGTGAGCTGTTGATAGTGGCCTCTTCGTGTCCTTAAATGCATTTTTGGCTAACATCAGCTCAAAAAGTCAAATTTTTTACAGACAAATAACGCTTACAAATACAGCACGCATTTAAAGCAACCCTGATCCGTGTGTGTTCTGAGTGGCGCTACTAGAGCCACACTTTTTTTTTTTTTTTTTTAACATTTATAAACCCCGTGCACCACCGAACGTATAACATGGGGGGAAACAACACAGACAGAAGAAAGGATTACAACACAAACATCCATGCCTTCTCCGGGATTCGAACCCAGTCCCTGCGGCACAGCAGTCAGCTTCACTGACCACTATACCGGATGGGCGGCTAGAGCCACACTTAAGCACGAAATTTGAATCTATTTCATCTTTCAGATGTATAAACACGCCCGCCAAATTTCGTTATATATCACTGGTTTTTCTTGGTGTTAGGATTTTTTTTCCGTCAGTGCAGTAACATATAGTTACAAAGCAAAGATTACTAAGTAAACATTCTCATGGCAAGAGTAGTATCCAAGTGACCTTGGGTTAAGAAGTTTATAAATTTTAGACAAGCTGCACTTGTGTGGTAGATTTAAAAATTGTAGAATCAGCTAGATTGTATATATAAATTTAGATTCTTATATGGCAAAAAAAAAAATAAATAAAACGTGAATAAGTCTATTTTCTTTACTGGAATGAAAGCATCAGTTTTGTTTCTGTTTGTTTACAAGGTTATCTTTGAGCACTTCGATAATTTTCTGGTCATTTGCAAACGCTTACCTAATTCATCTTTATAAAAAAGATTTATTTACTTTTAAACAGAAGCTTTTGAATTGTGAATATAACGAAATATTATAAGTAAAATGAGGGGGGGATTGTGTTATATATATGTAGAATGGTTAACGGAGTGCCTGTTTCCTTGTGGAAACTTAACCTCCTATCATGAAGATTTGGGTGTAGCTTTAATTGGCTTTACCTTAGCCCAGTACGGGGGATTGTGTTGCAAAAACTGAAATATTCCAGAATATTTGGAAGATTGCAAAACTGTAATATTACGAAATTCATCACAGCAATTTATATTTTTAAATAAAAATACTGTTTTTACACGTAGAAAGAAATCAAGCAGCATCTAATATTTAAAATATGACAATTTAATTAAATACAAATTACAACTTACATTTATGTTGCTCTGAACAAATAAAATTCATAAAATAAGAAAACGAAATAAAAAATATTTTGAGTAATGTAATGATATTTCCAATTTTGGGATTGCTTGTTTATATTATTAATCAAAAAATAACGATCATATGACACTAAGTAAAGCAAAATGCAACGATCTCAGTTTTTAAAAAAAAACTATTTTAAAAATTTTAATCGAGATTCAAGCAAAAAATACTTTTTGATAAACACCTCCCAAAGAAATTCTCTAGGTTATTAAACAAAAATCACTAATAAAACTTAAATTTTTAAACAAAGTCTTATAAAGGACTTATTTACGGAAAGTCAATAAACATTTCGAAAGGAAAATTTCAATTATTATACAGCCAATTGAAGATGAATTACAGAGAATTCAATGTTTGTTCGCAAAATAAAGAAGATGTGATTTGAATAGTATTATTCCGATATATTTATTCCAGGACCCTTTAGTACAACACAATATTTATGCGAAAAAAGAAATTCTGTTACATACCAGAAGTTTCTTACTTTTCTACTCCATCACCTCCTACAAAGTATTAACATTTGTTGTATCTCTTCACGAGCTGCAGAATTCTCATACTATACTCTTTTACTGCCAATGCATTAAGTTAGCAGTGCTATTCTTGACATTATAGTATCACAGAGTAGTCTCTTCAAACATTTTCGGCCCACAGAGCCTATAGACTTATAAGGAGTTTTGAGGGAACCCCATATTCTTAGCTCTAAGGGTTCCGTGAGTCGAAAAAACGTTTGAAGTCCTTTGAAAAGAACATACTTTAAAATAATATTTAAAGTGTTTTAAGTAAAATATATGTAAGGACAAAAAGTGTTGCATTTGTTATAAAAACTTGTAATATTAATATATTCACTCAATACTAAATTGAGATTTAAGTACCACCTTTTTAGGCATTATATTTAGTAACTGGGAAATGGATGTGTTTGTATTTTTTTACACAGTGTTGAAATCTATAGGTCTTCTGGAAATATCTGCAGTCGCATTTCATATATTCTGAGTTTAATTCGTTTTTATATTTTATTTTGTAGCCTTTCAGGTTGAGAATTTTTCACTTATATAAATAAATACATTGTTCCGGACTGCATTAAAATATTTATAACTGTATGAGAAATCCCGTGTATTTCGCACAAATTTGCAACCTAAAATTTACTGATAATTTCATTTTTTCTTGCTTAAATATAGATTTTAACATCGAATATTTTGATATGTCAATAAGTTGTTCTCTCTCCTATATTATAAGTACTTTTATTCACAAATGAAAAAAAGATGCATTTTTCCGTTACAAAAATATATAGATTTGCAAAAACTTTGTACTAACGAGCATAAAATTGTTTCGTTGGATCCAGGAAAACAAACAATAGAATATTAACAATCCAGTAGGTAGTACATTTAAAGAAAAAAGTTTTAATATTTTTTATTGTAGTATAATAGAAGTTTAAAATAATATTAAGCAAAATAAAGTTTTTTGAAAAATAGAATTTTCAGTTTCAATGAAAAGAATGAGCATTTTAAACACTTGTACTTCACACAAGATACACAAGACACTTGTAGACACACAAACTTCATCGACAAGGTAAATCCATTTTGCTTACACATTTACAATTTTCTCTTCGATGTTTTATTGTCACTTGTGGAACCCTTGGATATACATGGCGGAACTCCAGGATTCCGTGGAACACTGCTGAAGAACACTGTTTTATCACACAGAGGAAGACGCCTTTCTTGATCCTATTTTGACTGGTGATAAGATCTGGGTGTTTCACATCACTCCAGACAATCATTTGAGTAACATAATCCCTTTTCTCTTAAAAATTATAGTTTAAAAAAAAACTAAAAAAACACGCTTTTATGCTGAATTGAACTAAAAAGTAAAAAAAAATTATTATTAATATAAGAATGAAATGATTAACGAGAAAATTAATGCCATTGGGGTAAAAGCGTGGGGTGCTTTGCACTGCATTTTTACACTAACTCGGGATAGAAGTTATAGAAATTATAACAACTGAATATTTTTTTATAAAACACCCCACGCTTTTACCCCAATGACATTAATTTTCTCGTTAATCATTTCATTCTTATATTAAGAATTATTTTTTTACTGTTTAGTTCGATTTAGTATAAAAGCGTGTTTTTTAATTTTTTTTAAACTATAATTTATTTTTCATTTTTTAGTTTGAACTACAATAAAAGCGTGTTTTTTAGTTTTTTAAACGATCATTTATTCATTGTTGAATTTATCCTTGGGTTTGATATTTGAAGCTGGAATTATGGGGCTGTGGAATTAGTCTTGCTCTTCAATGGATATTAATTAACGGGTCTGAAGTGTATTTATTCTCTCCGTTTACGGGGCCTCAGATGAGTCCCGTATCGTTATATTAGATTCCGTCTCTATAGAACAGGTCAAACAAATAAAAGTGTGTTAAGAAGAAAAAGTTCGAATTAAAAAAAAAATTTATGTGCCATGTTTTTATAACGGACTAAAAATTATAAAATTCCTCCTTTTCGTTTTTTTTCTTTCTATTTTCACATTGTCATGCATTGTCATCCACTTCTGAGCTATGGTCCATATTTCAAGTCTCTAGCTCATCTGAAAGTCACACAGTTTAAAATCAATTACAAAATCCACCCGGACAGACATTAAAGAAAGCGACTTAATAAAAACATGGTTATTTTTTGTGTCAATCGTTTTTTCACCTTTTAAACGCATTGCTATAATGTTAATTCGTATCATCACTTCTAAACGTATTGCTTTATAAAAATAAAAAATATTTAGCATTTAGAACGTAAATTATTTTTTTCACATGCACGAGCCTTTTTTTTTTATTTTCATTTTCAGAAAAATGTTTACATTATGGTTAGAAATTGCTAACACACACCAACTCTCCACTTTCTCACATAAAGAACACTTTTTTGTTTGTTTTATTTCTATGCAAGTGTATATTAACCGCAAGTGTATTTTATACTTGCACATAATTAGCTTTAAATTCAAAACACTCGCCTTAGGGTTACACCTTATTCTTTTAGTCGCCAAATCTGAAATTAGTCGCCAAATCTGGAAATGATGTGTGAAATTAGTCGCCAAATCTGAAAATGGTATATGGAATAAGTCGCCAAATTTAAAAATGGAAAATGCAATAAGTCGTCAAATCTGGACGTGGTATATGGAATTGTCACCAAATCTGATTATCCTTATTCCTCACGATCCTGAAAGGGACAATAGAACAAAATTATGAAATTATTGTATTGTCATCGGTCCTTGACAAGTGTGCAAAATTTCGAATTAATCTGACCTTTTAAAGTGGGTAAAAATCGAGTTCCAAGATTCCGTTACATGCAAGTGAAACTTATAAAAGCGTGTTAAAAACAAGAAAATTCAGACTCTCGCAAAACGAAAGGATATGGCAATCGTCTTTTGGAATCGTAAAGGTGTACTTTTGGAGGATTTTATGTCGAAAAGCACTAAGATCAAAGCGTCATTGTGGGAGTTTAAGAGAGACGAATAATGCTTTCAGGAGAAATTGCGTTTCTTCACGACAATACCTTCCCTCTCCTTGAGTTTCTGGAATTTCTCAAGAATTTCTGGATCAATTCGGAAGGGAAATTTTTGATCACTCAACCCTGTAGCTTGCTCTTAGCGATTACCATCTTTTATTTAAACTGAAAGAGTTTCTGGGAATATATACGTTTTGGAAGTGTTGAAGAACTAGAGAATAAGTGATCAATTGATTTAACCCTAAAATCTACCCTTTCGTCTGGCAGACTACGGCTACAACAAATAACTTTGTACTCTCGCCCCCAAAACAAGAAATGGAACGTACGACTCAGTACCTTTATATGACCTTGGCTACTAGAGATAAGGATATTTCTTTTTCTCAAAATATTTTCGAATGTAGAATTTTTAGAGCAATGGGTAGAAGTAACTTCTGGAATTGAGAATCTGTCTTAGGTTTCTTACGTTGCCAGGGCGATGTCAAAACGTTTTCGTGGAGAAAACTTTTGAGGTAAATCTGAGGCTATCCGTGAATAATTGAAAGAGATAAGTGATGATGAAAATTTCATTTCTGAGGATGAATCGGTAAATGAAGATTTTATTGAAGTTCAAAATCACACACGAATTTAAGAATAGTGATATAGAAGAAATTAATGAATTATCCCGTGTTTGTATGGATGGTGAACAAATAATATCTAAAAATCAAACCCTGGAAGTTGATAAGAGTTTAAAACTTGAAGCTAAAACATGCGCTGTTTCAGATCAAAGTAATTGTGTTTAAAAAATTCCAAAAATTTTTTAATCATGTGATAAATTTATAATTTTTCCGGGCAAAATGAAGCTTACTGGTAAAGATAAATCAAAGTGGTCATCTGTTCTCAAATCGAGCAATACAAGAACAGCAGCTCGAAATATTATTCATTTTTTTAAAAAAAGGCCAAAGAACTTAGCAAAAGAACTATTCTGTCCTCTTGAAACTTTTAATCGTTTATTTACTCCACAAATGCTTGAAAAAATTGTTTCTCTTACAAATCTGAAATTAGAGGGGGAAAGATCGGTATGCGGCACAAAATTAAACTAAGTGAAGATATTCTTGCGTCATGGAGAGAAACTTCTAAATGTATTAACTTTGCCCGATCAACAAGGACAATTATCTGTGAACTTTTGAAATTGGAGCAGAACAATAAATCACCTGAACAATCCGAAACTAAAAAAATGGAAAATGTGTACTTTTTGCCCATGTAAGTTGCGTAAAATGACACACAAATATTGTTTATTATGTTCTAGAACAATGTGCGGAGAGCATCATGCTGATACGTGTAAAGATTTCTTCGAAAATAAATAAATTTTACTTTCTTGCTCATGTGAAAATTGGATGCCATGAAATCATTGAAGGTAGTATAATTTTTATGTTATTAACTTTTAAATTATATTTTAAGCATGCCAACTCATGTCGTCTGGGAGAAGAATGGGTACCATTCCCGTAAGTTTTTCAAAGGGCAGCATTTTAGGGTTGCACTGGCGGTAAAAAGAATAATATCGGAATTCTGGAGCTCGGGAAGAGATCCCACAAATGTTTAAATGAAGGAGTTGATTTTGTAGAGAAGGGAAAGAAACTTTTGATATGCACACAATAGATTTTTTTTTCAATAAACCCTATGTTTTTAATTTTCTTTTTGACATTCAATGGTCTTTATTTTCTGGATAGTCTTCGTAATTATTAGTTCGAGAGATATCCAGAAAAAAATTATGAGGGGATCTTATACCAAAGTACTCTGAAAATACGAGAAAATATTTCATACAGTATTCAACAAAGTTTCTTTAAACAAAAATTATTTTTATTTATTTTTGCTTGAATTTATTATGTTTTAATATAACTTAATGTTATTAATTAAAAAAAAGAAAGTTTATTCAATTTTTCCCCTTTCTAAATTTCTTTTTTTAAATGTATTATTATTTTTCATTTCTTTTTCTTTTTTTGAATTTGTGCCGTTATAAACTAGGTGATAATTATATAATAGTTAAAAACTTATAAATGGCCCCTTAACACCATAAAAAAGTAACTTTATATATATATATATATATATATATATATATATATTATTGAGAACACATTTAGAAATCCCCGTGCACCACAAAGTATCACACGGGGGCTTACAGAAGTAAGCATACATTACGAAGGAATTTTAAAGTCATGAAGGATTACAATACAAACATTCATGCCTTCTCCGAGGGCATTCGAACCCAGGCCCTACGGCACCGCAGTCAGCGTAACTAACCACTTTACCGGATGGGCGGCTCTTAAACTATATTGAATGAAATTTAATAACGAGAGCTTTTTCTTTTCTTGGTATAAGGAATTTAAATATCTAAAACTGTTAATATGCTACTTTTTTGTAATTATATTTAATAACTCATATTTTTTGAAAAGATATCTGTTCTACATTGTGTATCCATATTTATAGAACTTATAAATAGTTATCTCTAGAAATCAATGTAAGTATTTATGAAAAATATTGATTAACATACATTTGTATTTGTATCGCCCATCCGGTATTGTCTGCTGTGCCGTAGGGCCTGCGTTCGAATCCCGAAGAGGGCATGGATGTTTGTAAATGCACACTGCCCCTTCTTGACATGGGGTGGATACTCTAAACAGCCTTCAAGTCTCACGACCACTCGTGCGGTTGGTGGAAGGGGAAGAGAGATGGGAGACCCCTGACCACCCCCTCAGGGTGTTCTCCCTCAAAGTTAGGATGGAAACAAGCTTCATCGTACAGTCATTTGCATGGTGCTTAAAGCTACGGCTAACGACAGAGCTGTTCCCCGTAGGATTACTTCTGGGCTCCATTCTGAAATACAAGTTTCAAGTACAATATCTTGATGTTTGAAATACTGGAATAACTTTAAATTGGAAATCGTACATTAAAAGTTTCTCCTACAAAAAACATTAAATTTCAAGTCATAAATAAATGTTATATATTTCTGAATATAGTGTGTTTCAAAGAGTTTATGAAAGTTTTTATTTATAAATATATTTCTTTTTCAGAATATCTAATTTTTTTTTAAAGATTTAAGGGCAGTATAACACCGTTAAATAATTAAAAAACGATTAGATAACGAGGTCGACAACAGAGTTAGCACTCCACTTTATGACTCTGAGCCACAACATTATATTTAATTGTTCCATGCAAAGTTTTACAAATAAAGAATAACTTCAAACATCAAGGATCTATATTAGTAAAAAATATTTTAAGTTAATAAAAATATAAATCTTTTTACATTGGTATAATATACTTTTGAAATTAAATACAATATTGATGAAAGCAGGCATAAATTGTACTAAACAAAACTGAAAAGTGATCAGCTTATTAAATTAACTGGCAGTCAAAGTAATAACTCCCTGAATGGTTATTTGCTAATAAGTTGCTTTTCTGGTAGAGATTATGCAGTGTTCTCTTATCAGTCAAGAATTGGCACTCAACTATTTGCAGCATAAATAAAGTCACGTTCTTTCAAAAATAGATAACTCCAATCTGGTTGGTGGGTTTTGGATAAGTCCGCATTTCATACCAAAAATATCCTCTTGTATTTCCGGTTGTAGTCGGTTTTAAATGTTCCAGGCGTAAAAGATGTTGTCAGAGGCTTTCCACTTTCTAGAAGATTTATATCATAGCTTTACAGGTTCTTGATTATCGATACAAAATGTTGTTTGAAAACAAACAACGAAGCAGCATCAATACACATTGTTTTCATGTAAACAGAACTGTTGCTCAGTCGAATCGCGGCTACTTCAAAGTGTTTCTTATACAAAACAATTGAGAGAGAGCTGATACTCTTCTAAGATTCACTGTAAGTAATTTCTTAATTTTAAAATCTATATTTTTATAATAGTGGATCTTTTATGAACAAGATATCAATCATTGGCATGGCCAAGTAATTTTAGCGCGTTTTTCACATGTTGTATTTAACAATAATGCAACTAATGGACTTTTTACTAACAAAAAGTTGTACTGTACTTTAAAAAAAATTAAAAATTATTAAATTTAAATATGATTCGGCTCATCTAGGGCACAAATGCGACCCAATGCCGAAAACCCGAGGTCAATTGGTTGCTTATTGGCTGAGAAAAAGGTATGACAAAATATGAGACGAAGACGAAATTTGCGTCCTAATAGCGCTTTTGTTCCACTACGTGAAAAACGTGCTAAAAAGCATTTATAATTACAAACTAGCACCTTACAAACAAAATATATATCCAGTCACGTAATTTTTCTGTGAAGTAATGCATAAACAGTATTGAATATATCAATTATATTTTAAATTGAATGAACGTCTTTAAAAACAAAAGCTTTGTTATTTATATTCTGAAACCTGTGCTTAGACATAATCACTGTTTAAAATTAGTCTGCTCTGCGTCAGGGCATTTTACAGAAATAAGACAAAAATCTGATATTGTTACCTTATACCAGTGCTCTCGACCTTTTTATACCCTCGGACTGGTTAACATTTGATAATTTTACCGAGACCCACTAAGAGTGGCACGTTGAATGCTTATATCTTAAATAGTTTTGATATTGGTCTTGATATTTCACTAGCATCCTGATCTCACCTTTCCACGTTCATTGTTTTTCTTTTTAAATTCGTATCACTTGATAGATACAAGTCATGCTAATAACATTTTCTCATGCATTTAAATATTAGTCATGCTTCATATAACTTATAATTTATTAAAAAATCTCACACCCTTAAACCAAACATGGGCAAATAAATCACAGTCAAGCTTTCTCACTAAAGACAGGAGATAAAAGCCCTGACGGGCTAGGTGCTCCAAATGAAAATCCAGCTACAAATAGTTTTGATTTAATAATTTGAAATTATATTTAAATATTCCTTCCGAATTAAATAGTTACCCCAAAAAATGAGTATAAGAGGATTTAACATGGAATATAATGTTATTTTCATATAAAAAGGCACAAACCCGAGAGAAATACAACCCAGATAATAAAATGGAAATAATTTAAAACATTATTAATAAAGTCGTTCTCAAAATTTTATAAATTATTTCGAAAGGCCCGATACCGAACCGGGGATCGGGGACCACTGCCTTTTTCCAAAGAGCAGCTACTTGTATACTGAAAAATGCAAAAATATAGTCTAACTAATTTACGAAATTAATGAACTTTGAAATATTTTGATGTTAGTTGAGTAAAAAGTATAATATTTTATAATGACTTAAGCAATTTAAGTAAAAGTAAATGCAAAAAACGCGTGTGTGTGTTCGAGCACTGAGTTTTGTTTTAAAATGTTCTGTGTTTTCCAAATATTTCAATGTAGCTTAAGTCCATATAAATTGTACTCTACGAATACTTAAATTTTAAAACAAAAAAAAATCCCTGGAAATCTATTTTTATTATTGATTAATTTTTCAAATAACAAATTTGAAATTTTACATTATTTATTAAAGTAATGTATTTATCATTTGATAGACTATCAGTTAAAATTTCTCTATTAGGTTTTTTATCCAGTGTAATACAAGATAATGTCTGAAATTCATATTAGTAAATAAATGTCTGAAGCTCCTTTCCAAGTTATGTTTAATTCAGTACTTGCGTATTATACCGTGGACCAATTCCTCCAAATTAAAAGACGACGCCAAATGCTGTCGAGCAAGATTATTATATGGGAGCTGTTTTCCACACATTATTGGCTGCATATCGCAGCATTTGGCGACGTCCTTTTTGTCTAACGAATTTTTCTGCGGTATAATACGCAGGTACCTTAAATTCATATACATCATAGGAGGTACCACAAATGTGTGTGTTTCGATTCTGATAGCGCTTTTCTGCATAGTCTTCTACCTTTCCAGAAAAGAAAAAGTGGTATTACTGATCACATGCCATCAAGATGGCTATTATTTTAGCTGCCAAACAAATTGGTCAGCTTATTGGATAATCACCATTCAATTGTATTTGTTACAATTCACGCTTGTCTGACACTTGCCTTGTCTTCAGGTGCGAGTTAATTGCCATTAATGTAGGGGATGATACTATCATGTCTTATCACTGTGATTTTGGTGAACAATGGATTTCATTGGTCAGCCGCAGTGTGCTACAATATCTTAGTGGTCGGTCCTCCGCAAGGGATGAAACCAGTGTTTCTATTCTGCTCAGACTGAAAAAGATCTCTCAGACCCACGAAGTCCACCTCCACATACTCACGCAATGGATCCCATCACATGTTAAGATTAGAGGTAATGAGGTCGCTGATAGACTGACCAAAGAGGGTAGTCAGAGCGAAACGACTACTGGCACTTCACTTATTTATCAAGAACTGTACTCTAATGAAATATCTAAATTTAACATGGCATATTCCACCTATATACACCAATGATACACAGAAACATTCATTGGCTCTTTGTTGGAAATCAAATGTGACCGTGGCTCTCAGACTGCTCTAGAGCGGCCACCTGAAATGTCTTTCCTATGATCCACCCCACTTGTGAAAAATACTGTGACTATCCAGCTTCACCGGATCACATTCTGCGAAGCATCAGACTTTCTAAGGGGGACATATTATCAGATCCTCCTATTATTATAAATTTTTTGGCTATCCACAACCTTTTGAAACCGATCTGACATGCGTCAGATCTTTCAAGGATAAGGAACAACAACAATTCACGCCTGCTTTTACCAATAATGAATTTAATTTTTACATAGTATACTGTACGCGAAAAAGGAAATTTCTTTTATAAAATTGAATTTTTGTTTAATAATGTATTGGTGGCTAAAACAATTCAAAAATTTGGATTGTCACTAACCCTTTAATAGTCAAGTTATGTTGATGATACGGGTACATAGATTGTCAAATTATTAATTGCGAAAATCAAACATTTAGTTTAAAATAAAATATACTTAGTAATTAAAAATTTATATTTTGAATTACATGCATAAGAATTTTTAAGTTTTTGTAGTAAGTGTGTGTGTGTTCGCTTGATATGGCTGCCACGTTGTGTGTTCTAGTGGTTTCATTTCTAGAGGAATATTATTTTCTAAAAAAAAAAAATACAGAAAAGAAATTTAGCCATTCAGTTTTGTGATATAACTGGAAACTTGGGCCGTGGGTAGCCTAGTGGTTAGAGCATCGGATTCCAGACCGGAAGGCCTAGGTTCGATGCCCGATGCCATTAAATACCACCGAGTTTAGACGGAGTATGTGCTCGTTAAATCAGTGGGTCCGAAAAAGTCCAGTTTCAATAAAACGTTTCATTTTAGTACGAAATAGGGTTTGCAATCCAGCGTCCCATTTTCAATCCCGGGATTAGGATTGAGCTATTTGTTAAAAATACTTGCATATTAGCATAGTTGAAATTGCATAATAAAATTGAAAATATAATTAAAAATTGATTTAATATTTTTATGAAACAAAAAAATTAATTCATCATAAAAAAAAAAACAAATACAAATAGTACATAATGAAATTTTTTTTTTAAAAAAAAAAGCATTTCTTCATTTCTTGCGTTTTTGTAAATCTTTATATATAAAATATACGTGTCACAGTGTTTGTCCGCGATGGACTCCGAAACTACTCAACCGATCATAATATAATTTTGCATACTGTGTGTCATTTCGTCCAACTTAAAACATAAGATGGTTTTTATTTCAATTAATCAGGCCATAATTTTTTTTATTGCCAGAAATGTGAAGAATCCGGAAAAACGTTGCCAGATTCCCGTAAGGAATGCTCATGTGTCTGTGGAAGTAGATATTGCAACAGAGGGTGAAAGTTTTTGGTACTCTCGACGTTATTTAAACAGCCATCCGATTTTTGTTTTTTAAATTAGACAAAAAAAAAAAATTACGGAATCGGAAAGATAATTTCTTTCGCCATGATACGGTATAATTGTTTTTGCAAAATAATGATATCTATTTTTTAAGAATTTATTTTTTAAAAGAGTTAAAACTGATGCGTTTTTATGAAAAATTTTCTCTAAATCGTTGCGTATGAATTTATTTTCGTGTTATAAAAATGATATTTTTTACTAAATAGTGTCATGCTTTTTTCTTTTTGAATCAGTCATTTAAAAAATAAAATGCCGAAAACTTTTTTTCTACGATTTTTTTTTTAAAAATACTCAAAATGTTAACTCAACATTAAATAACTTCGTCATTTATTAAAATTATCGTATGAAACTTTTTTTACGTTTGTAGAATAATGTTATCCAAATTCTGTGCGAAGATTGAAAAAATTGCTTAAAAATTACGGTTTTTAAATTTTTTTTGTGATTTTCGTAAAATACCGTTTTTGCGAGAAATAATTTAAACAGTCTTTTTTGTATATATTTTATTTTAAAGTGCTTTGTTTTTGCAATTAATGTGTGAAATTTTAAAACTTTAACGTGAAAGTTAAGCTCTTATAAAAAGAAAAGAAAAACTTTTTAAAAAAATTCTCAATTGCGTCAAGGTTAGCGTTAGCTTTTTGTTTGGAAGACGGGAAACGTTGAGGTACTTTTGAGTCTTTCGCTGCGTAGTAAAAAAGGGAATTCCCTCATAACACGAGACGCTCATTTATGTAACGCAGCACAACTGATAGTTCTTTTTATTCTTAAAGATTGATTTATTGAAGAACAGTAGAATATAGAAAAAAAATATTATAAAAAAATATAAGGAAATATTCTTAAATATATTTTTATCACATAGTATTATTTTCTTTTTGAATGTTATACTGTGAAATGAATCAATATCGTTGCGTTTAAATAAAAATTATTTTTAAAACTTTTAGTATCAGTAATTTAAAAAATAAAAGTGAAATTTTGTAATTTGAAAAATTTCTACTTTTCTGTCTTTTTTCAACATACAACTATTTTTAAAAAGGCTACATTTTCGTTTCCGGAACTAAAAAATTGCAACGAAAGAATTGAAAAGTGAGTGAGTGATTTATAAATTCGCACTGTTTGCCTATTCGAGGGTTTTTGGCGACGGACCTCAAAATTTTCAACCATGGTCAAGTGACGAGGACAACACCTGATCTTTCACATATCTCTCCTAATTACCACACCACACCACACCAACGCAAGAACAAATTTCGAAAAAGGAATATTAATGACATAGTTAAAGAAATCACTCACATCGCGCATACACACACATAAGTGCTATCGTTCTGAGGGTAACAGGAAATTCCCATGGGGATTAAATTATTCACTCGGTAAAAGCCCGTGCAACGCCGGGCTAAGCGAAGAGGAAAGAAACAATGAAGTAAAATTAATTTCGAAAAATTATATTGGAAGTGCTGATTTTGTGAAGAGAAGGGAAAATGTTAAACGAGAAAACCATTGATACGCACTCATGGGCCTAGCACTCAGATCGTACGTGTCACACCCACACAAAAGTGTTGGCGTCAGAAAGAAAGGAGGAAATTAACATGGGGATTAAGTTATACCCTCGGTAAAAGCCCGTGCAACGCCGGGCCGGGTAAGCTAGTAAGCTTATAAAAACAAAGCGTTTCATTGTTGAAATGGCTTCTTATTTTTGTTACACTTTGTCATGTTGATGAAAATGCACGTTCGGATTCTTTACTAGTAGGTATAATCGTCATCAAATAGGAGTATGTTCTTTTCAGATAGTCACCACGACTCTCTCCATTTTCAAAAAAAGAGACATTTCTTTTTGAATTTTTTATGACAATGTCTCAAATCTAATAGATTGCATTGGTATATACCTCTTTGATTACTTTATTTAGTTCTTCTGCTATACTTAATGGTTTTTGTATATAAATTGATCCAGTTATTGAATCAGAATGTGAATCAATTTCAAGTGTTACCTCATTTGAAATTGAAGATCCAGTTGCATGAGCTGTTAGTAATGCAATGGAATTTGAAGTGTCTCTAGTCTTCCAAGCAGGTTGTGACGTTTGATTAAATAATGGTAGCGTGTTTGAAATATAATTTACTTTAATTGTCACAGCTATTATTTACATTAATATATAAGTTTCACTATGGGATGATTTTAAAGTCCAAAATAATTTTGTGAGGGAGGGATCTTGGTGTCCGTTCCAGGCGAAGTTTCTCGCTGTTCTCCCTCTCTGCGGTTTACCGACGGCCGCGCGTCCCCTTTCGCCCCCCATCCGGTGGAGGCGAAATGTTTCCCTCGGGTCAAAGGTTGCAGGGGCTCATTAAGACACGTCCGTCGCAGTATATTAGCGACTGCAGGTGGTTTTGCACGTGTGGTCATCATTCTTCTAAAACTGACCCGGCCGTGGGAAGCAAGTCCCAGATGTCTCAAGGGGGGGGCGCATACGTTACAGCTTTTCCTCTCCTCTTTCAGACTTTTCGTAAAGAAAAGTTCAGGGTCGATGATGGTAACCGAGGTGACTGACCTTTGGAGTTGTCGGACACACAGGGAAAATATTCCTTTGAATAAGTGCTGTCATATTTCTGAGTTGTAATTAAATCTAATAAACTTCCAATTAAATTCGAAATGCTTACCGCGAGTGAGTGTTCTTGCAAGGGAACTTACACAAATGCTAATCACGAAAGAATAATCATTACCAATATAAGAAGTATTCATATTATTAAAATTTTAAACACTCATACACAGTACTTATTAAAATCATAATAAAAAAAACATGTTGCTATAATATGCTTAAGGTACCATCTTACACATAAAACATTCTTCCCAATATCCTCATTAACGGGTAATACTAATGAATAATAAGACAGATCCATAATAAACCCAAGGTAGAACACATATTAAGCAATTCAATATTATTACATTCCATGTGTGGATCCTTTTAACATACATATCCATTCAAAATTAATTTCAGTATTAGTAAGAACATTATTTACCGACAATTACTAATCATTAGCAAATACACATGATTGACACCATTTATTAACTATTTACATTTAACAATATTCCACAACTAATAATCACGACAAACAAACATGACTATCAATTCCTAATCATCGATCGCTGATCTGCTGAGACTATCTGCATTTTTATGACTTTTACCCGATCGATGTACAATTCTAAAATTATATGGTTGCAATGCCAAAGCCCATCGCATTAATCTAGGGTTAGAACTAACGTTTTTATTTAACCATACTAAGTTTTCCTCTTAATTTGCATCTCTTCCATTTTATCTATAGCTACCTCCTGACACCTTTTTAATCTATTAATTAACTTAAACACATATTCAGTGACGAGATCATTTTCTTCTTCCGGTTCCATCCAATGTTCCATTACTAATGTTTCTGGAGTCCGCAAATTTTTCCCATACACCAACTCTGACGGTGTATACCCTGTACTCTCGTGAGTCACAGTTCGCAACGCTAAAAGAATAGACGGAAGATGTTTGTCCCATTCGGAGCCTGCCTCTAAACATAAGACTCGCAAGAGTCGTTTCAATGTTCGATGAAATCGCTCAATAGGGTTACTCTGAGGATGATACACAGAACTATGCCGGACAAGTATTCCGAATCTTTCAAAAAACTCGGTAGTCAGAGCACTAGTAAAGGAAGTACCCTGGTCACATTGTATTTCCCGTGGAAAACCCATACGACTAAAGATATTTAAGAGAGCATCTGTAACACTAACCGAACTGATATCAGCCACCGGGATAGCTTCAGGGTATTTTGATGACATGCATATGGCCGTGATGAGATATCGATTCCCATTAGATGTGATTGAGAGAGGCCCACATGCATCAATATTTAGCTTAGTAAAAACCTCCTGAATAACCGGGACCAATTTTTGTGGAGCTTTCTTTTTCTCATTTGGCTTCCCAGCCCTCTGACACTGATCGCAAGTTTTTACGTACGCTTCTATATCCTTATAACAATTCGGCCAATAAAAATATCGGTTTAACTTGTCTTTAGTTTTCGTAACCCCCAGATGTGCAGAGGTTCCTTCATGACACATCGATTTAATTTGCTCACGGAACCTTTCTGGCACTACTATTAATTTAGCCACATTACCTAACTTATCCTCGCGTTTTTTGACGAGTAACCCGTTTTCTAGAGAATAAGCCTTATTTATTGCCTGCACCTGACTGACTGCCTGTTCATACAATGATTTAATATCCTCGCTATTTTTTTGAGCTTCAATTAACTCATCTCGAGTAACCTTTAGCAGTTCTAACTCCGAAACATATTCCTGCAGTTCAGGGATTAAAATTTGATCCTCTGCCTCCGGAGAAACAATTATAGCCTCATCTTCCCCTTTCCTATCGCTACAGCTATTTAACTCTATTTCTTTTCTAGCCGCTATGGTTTGAGACCTTGTCTGAACAGCATTGACTACCTCAACTGAAAGAAAATCATAGCCTAAATTTTCTTTTATTAATTCGGCCGTTTTGTTTCCGAGCAAATACCGACCGTGTTGATTTAAATGATTACCACAAACTGCTGCTTTAGTTTGCACCGTTCCGAAGTTTCCGGAAATTTCCACGACCGCCAAGGGTAAGCAAACCAATTCTGAGCTTAACGGTTGTTTAACCCAGACCTTTTCACCGGAGAAGGAAGAAGAATTAATGTATTTAGCACACACCAAATCTATTGTTGCCCCCGTATCCCTAAGTATATCTATTTCTTGACCATTCACAGAGCCCTTTGTTACATATGAACCAAGAAAATCGGAGTTCCCATTTCCTTCTATATTATTGAGAGACTCCGTTGCTTTATTCCTATTTAATTTCGGGCATCCCGCTTTTATATGTCCGGGCAGGTTGCAATGGAAACATTTTTGTATCACGCGTCTTTCGAAAACTCTCCCCCTATCGCCCTCAGGAATAGAAACCACTGGTTTAGGGGGAATTTCCCCGAACCTAGTCTTCTTCTCCCTAAACCCGGAAGTTGTCAAATTTCTCTCGTTCCTGCTGAATTTATCCGCGGTTTTTGAATTTATTTTCCTGACATCCTCGTAGTTGTCAAAGAGTTCGGCTATTTGAGTAGATGATTTGAGATTCGCCCAATCATCTAAAAAATGTTCTCTCATACTAGCATACGCGCGTTTTTTTAGTTGGTCGACAACCATTAAATCTTTAAGGTCCTCAAACGACTCGATCTCTAGGCCGATTAGCCACTCCTCTAAATAGTTGGTCATTTCAAAGGTGAAGTCTTTCCAGGTACTATCCGATTTCTTTTGGTGTTGAAGAAATCTCTGGCGAAAGACTTCCGGACTTAAAAAATCGTTTAAGTAATAGTTTTTTAATATAGTCATAATTTTCTGCTTGTTCCTCCGGTTCGCGAGCAATGAACTGCACGATATCCAAAGGTAACAAACCTAATAAATGCCCTACCCAGTCTGTTTTTTCAATTAAAGCCCTTTTAGCCTGACGTTCAAAAATCACCAAATACAAACTAATATCTGACTGATTTGGATTAAAATCTGGGATTAATTTTCGTAAATTTACATTCGAGGTTACAGAACGGGGATTTATACAGCCGGTTGATTCATCGTTTACACTATGTCCGGATTCTATTTTAAATCTTTCTAGATCAAATTTTAATTGTAATTCTTTCTCTTTCAACGCGTGCTCTGCTAATCTCAAGGTCTCTGCTCTTTCTGATTCCTTAAATCTAATTTTTTCTGCCCTTTCCCATTCCTCTTCAATTTTCCTATTTGTAATAATAGTCTCAAACAGATTTTTTACGAATTCCTCTTCGTAACCCTCACTGTTAGTGATTGCGGTTTTGAGGTTAGGGACAGTCATGTTTGGTGTGACATCTATCCCTAATTCCTCTGCGAGTAGCAACATATCTTGCTTTTTCCCTTTTCCGAGAAAAGCCATTTTTGAACAATATCAGCACAATATATTTGTTAAAATTCACACAATATTTACTACTCTCTAGTATCACAATAACACTGGTCCTATGCAAACACAGAAACAAACAAAGAAATATTTTAACACTGTAATATAATCAAAATTATCAAGAAACTTAAAAACACAATAAATCTTAAGCTAAAAGTTGCACACAATACTCGTATTTACAATTCTCTAGAACCACAATAACATTGTTCCCATGCAAGAAAAAACACTAAGTATCTCAAAATTTGTAGTAGAAATTTTAGCAAGCAACTAATACAACTCAAGAAATATAACAGTACTCACCCCTTTTGAAGTACTATCTGCTGGAACTTGGGAATACCGAAGATCCGGTTGACATTTCTTGCTTTAAAGATGATTTCAGTTTTCAAAACACACACAAAAGGATTTTCTTTATTGATGGGATAGCTTATCCACTATCAAATCTCGGCCTTCTGAGTTGCTTTTCTTTTCTCTAAAGGATAGTTTTATCCTTATTTCCAAGCTTATGCGTCTTGAGTTTTTCTACGTGCAGTTTGCAGAGCTCCCGTAATAAACCAGAATCACCAAATCACCTCCTCTCACGGGTCCGGTAATCTCTATTATTTTTTTATTAATCCTCAGCGCTGGCACCACTTTCGTTAATGCTGTGACGTTTGATTAAATAATGGTAGCGTGTTTGAAATATAATTTACTTTAATTGTCACAGCTATTATTTACATTAATATACAAGTTTCACTATGGGATGATTTTAAAGTCCAAAATAATTTTGTGAGGGATCTTGGTGTCCGTTCCAGGCGAAGTTTCTCGCTGTTCTCCCTCTCTGCGGTTTACCGACGGCCGCGCGTCCCCTTTCGCCCCCCATCCGGTGGAGGCGAAATGTTTCCCTCGGGTCAAAGGTTGCAGGGGCTCATTAAGACACGTCCGTCGCAGTATATTAGCGACTGCAGGTGGTTTTGCACGTGTGGTCATCATTCTTCTAAAACTGACCCGGCCGTGGGAAGCAAGTCCCAGATGTCTCAAGGGGGGGGGCGCATACGTTACAAGGTGAACTATTAATTAACGGCATTTAATTGAAGAAAGAACTGTGACAAAATCTATTCTTGAGATGTTGCTTATATTATTGTGTAAACATTGCAGTGAGCTACTCGTATATAGATCTGAGTGACATTCTCCCACACGAGGAATGAGAGCTGTGTAAAAGTTTTTTTTTACCTATATCACACTTATAATTGCACAAAAAAAATTCTACGTACATATTTCATAAACAAAATATAATTTTTTAAAAAATTAAATTCTTAGAAAATTTTCATGAGAATATTTTTGAATATAATCTAGACAAAAATTAAATCCCGGGATTTTCAGATTGAAAAAAAAAACAGGTATCCCGGGGCTGAAAACCCTACAAGATATCTTGCAAAAATTCTAATTTCCTCTGTCCAAGTTAGCTCGCACCGGATATTCTGAGGATGGGAGAAATGTCCGTTTTCTGCCCCCACTCACGATGGGGAGAAAGTTATAGAAGAAAATAAGAGAAAACACGTACCAAATATCACGGTTTAACATACACACCACCTCGAACCCTTCAAAGTTCAACACGTAAGAAAACTGACATTAAACGTATACAGTACAAAAAAAGTAAATAAGATACATTAAATGTAATACCAGATTCACAATACTTTGAAAAAAAATTTTCAAAATATATTTCAGACAAAAATTACCCCGGGAATAGTTATTTTAATCCCAGGATTTGAAAAAACCACCGGAATCCCGGGACTGCAAACTCTAGTACGATAAAAGAAACGATGACTTGAAAAAAAATTCTTTATATCGAGAAGTATGAGATCATCATATTTAAGATTTCTTATACGACTAACATTTTGCCGTTAACAACGTAGAATGTTATCAGTAAAAAAAAAAAAATAATAATAAGTTAATTCTGGATTTAAAGAATTACAGGAGTTTACACCCGGTTGCTTAGCAATTTGTAATTATGTCTTAATAAAACACTTAGCTTTATTTATAAATATTTCTAGTATTATAAGGGTAATTTTTTCTGGGAAAATTACATCTCTCAATCGACTTTTTGATCTTATATATATTGCTGTATATATGTATGTAATAGTAAAAGAGAAAAAAATGTATATCAAAATAATGAAAAAATATTTTAAATAAGAGGAGTTTAGAACTGTAAATTATATGAACAAGAAAAACTAACTCGAAATTGAAATTCTGATGAAGTAATATATTTAACTATCAAAAATTCCTTCATCCCCGGCTTTTTAATTAAAATAATTAAGTTAATATAATATTACAAATATTTCTCTGAAATTTATATTATGCATTGATGAAGTGGCGTAATGGAGAATATTAGCCCCCCCCCCTTCAGAAAACTCAGGCTTTGAGCCCCAAGCTTTGGGCCCCTAGAGTCACTGTCCACCCTCTCGCAATGCGGGGTGTACGTTACGCCCCTGAATTCATGATATGACAGCAAACAAGATGAAAATCAATTATAATTGTTATTTGTTATATATCATTAGAAACACTTTTTAATGAGTTTCAGAATAATTTTATTTGCATTACTCAAAATTGTTATGAAAACCAGTAGAAGGATTTCTGTTCTTTTACGATTCATTCTCTTTAAAAATTGATTAATTGGTTATTAACGTCGCTCATTAGAAATAACAAAAGGACTCTGCCGAACTGGTCAGGCTATTGTGAAAACATACTATTGTAACCAATACAAACAATTTAACAGCATTACAATTTGTTCAAATCTAACCTGTTATATATTCGTTCCTTGATCGTACAATCTCAGAGTTCGTGCTTTCCATTGCATCTTAGCTTCATAAGACGGTTATTTCAGGAACGATTGAAAAATTTGGGGGTGAAATTTACAACTATTTCTAAATGCTTCCGCTCAAACACTAAGATAAGAGAGTTCTCTTGTAGTTTCATATGCCTTTCAAAAACTGTCTTATCACGAGTCCTTCAATTCGGAATATCAGAAGAGGTTCGCAGGCCCGATTTCGGGAGAGCTGTGCAATTTTCTGTAATTTATTTTTTCCCTTGAAATACATTTAACATGAACTCCATATGGATATCCTTTGGGATCCCATTGGTGATTTTAATGGATCGTGTAATCTTTGTTTTATGGACTAAATCTGTGTGTGTGTGTGTGTGCTCGCACTTCCAAATTAACTGCCATGTTCCGATATGCGTAGTGATATATTTAATAATTAGATCCTGGTATAACTGTGATGACCACAGACTGTACCTGAATTGTTCTGGTTGTGCATAAACCCCTTAACGCCCCCATTCGCCAAATTTCCTTCTTAAATTTTCGCTTTCTTATTTATAGTCAAGGGCTTTAGTAGAAGTTCGTAATTCAAAATTCTTTTCCAACTCCCCGTGACACACAACATAATTATCATCATCTTCTGATGAGCTTTAAACTTAACTTATTACTTTTCAAGGATAATATATTTATCATGTGAAGGAATAATTTATATTATGTGTGCTTCTAGGGCATTTTTCTTTCGGCCAAAAAGCAACTGATGTGTTAAAATATATTTCGTTTCCTATCGTATATAAAAAATCTGTAAGACTGATAAAAGCTGATGCATCGTAATTAAGCTCTTTTTGGCATTTACTTATTATACTGTCACTCAATTCTGGCAAATCAAAAACATCGCCAAGTGTTGTCACCGCTTACGCAGAGGCGCAAGAACCAATTTTCTTGATATTGCTTCTTCCGTATTGGTTCATCGACAAATAAACTGGCGAAGATTTAAAAGAATAAAATACTGTATTTAAAAAAAGAACGTATATACCGTAAAATCCGGTGCATAACGCGCACTTTTAATACAAATGGTATAATCGAAATTTACGGGCGTTCGTTGTACGCCAGGTATAAAAATGAGACCTTTAAAAGTAAAAAAAAAAGATAAGCATAAAACAAAGTTAGAATTCTACATATATCGGAATACTGCTTATTTAAAAGAAATGACATTCCCCTCTTATAAACTTAAAGGGCTGTAGTTCTAAAAAAATGCTGTTTTTTCTAATGCTTGGAATAATACCTCGAATAAATTATTTTAAATCAAAAGAGCATTGCCCACGTACATTTAAGATACCTTCGTAAAAAAGGGGGGGGCGCGTTATATGGTGAAAATACCTAAAAATAAAAAATTGCAGCTTGAAAGCATAGGTACGCGTTATATACCAGATTTTATGATACATATACAGTAGAACGTCGTTTATCCGAACGTTTCTTATCCGGAGCGTCAAATATCCGAACCAAAGTCCAAATACGTTTTCAAACAGTGCAACACTCAACAGTTGTTTCCTGTGAGGCCAAAAGAGACGGGAAAACCCAATGTGAGTCATATTTGGGGATTTTCAGCTGTGTGATTTGGTAAATATCTGCGCGGAATACTAGGTCAGTTTGTTTCCAAGTGAGGGGTGTATACGTGTTAATTTGTTGAGTTTTGTTAATGTGGAAACCTGGATGGCATGCGATGCAGAAGACTGGATTTCAAATGCTAAATAATAGCGAGAAAGGGACTTCCGTGAAAAAAGAATCAAACCCTGTCGACGATGAAACGGATAAAGACGAGGACAACAACACAACGAAAGTAGCAATGGTCAATGACCAGGACAACAACAACGAAAGTAACAAATGCTGAATCCTTTTCTGCGTTAGAGACAGCTATGGAGTGGTACGAACAACAATCAGGGCTCAACTACTGCTGCTGAAGAGAATCAGAAACCTTGCAGTGAAAAAACTAAGGTGTACAATGGTACAGCGAAAAATAAGTGATTATTTTCCACAATCAAGGTAAAATTGCGACATTTTGCACCTAGTTTGCTTTTTCTTCAAGCACGTTTCCCGCATGTGATGATTCTCAATATTTGTATAGTGTCCAGTATCATATACTGCATGGATCACATTCGGTTTTCGGTTATCCGAACAATCGCGTATCCGAACGGTGTCCGGTCTCAACTAATTCGGATAAGCGACGTTCTACTGTAAAATAAATTAGATCTAATTACAATATCTCGGTGACCCAAACGTAGTAACTGCATTAAAAATCATGACAAATGAGTCTTCCTTTAGTAAACAACGGCACATACATTCTTGTGAGTACGAATTTAAATAATTTCGTGCTGATTTTCTATGTGTTTCTTGTTCCGCCATTTTTCTAAAACCCATATTCTTTCGACTACGTTTAATGTACGTTAAATCGGCCGTGTCTCAAGTTCCTCCCGTTTGCGTGGTGTGGTAATTTAGAAGAGGGTGTCGCATCCCCCTCCCTTATTAATGCTTTAAAATTACGAGATTCATTACAAATAGCCCTCGTGTTACCACATAATGCGACGTTAATAGACACTCACTCTGATATTTGTGGAAATACTCCACTCATTTCTCTTTCGTATAAAAAAAGGCCCCAAATTCTAATATTTTTTACTACAAAATGAAAGAATATTATACATTATAAACACTGTTATTTTCGAGCATGCATGATTAAGGTTATTGTGTAAGGGTATGCGAGGAAACAGTCCAACCTATAAAAAATGGCTATTATGTTCGAAACATTGGAGAACAAGATTGTTCTGTTTTAACATGGGAGGAAATAGTTTTCTACTGCTGGCTGCATTTGGCGATGTTCTTTGATTTGACGGAATTTGCGGACGGTATAAGATATGCAACTACTCTCATTTCTGTAATATTACAGTAGAACGTCATTTAACCGAACGTGTATTATCCGGAGCGTCAAATATCCGGACTTATACGTTTTCGAACAATGCAATGTGCTCAACAGTTGTTTCGTGTGAGACCAAAAGTGACAGGAAACAACAACGAAAGTAGCAAGGGTCCATCTAATGCTGACGCGTTTCTGCGTTAGAGACAGCTATGGAGTGGTATGAACAACAATCAGAGTGTGCTGTCCTACTCAACTACTGCTGCTGAAGAGAATCAGATACCTTGTAGTGGAAAAACGAAGGTGTACAATGGTACAGCGAAAAATAAGTGATTATTTTCCACAATCAAGGTAAAATTGCGACGTTTTGCACTTATTTGACTTTTTCTTCCAGCACGTTTCCCGCATGTGATGTTTTTCAATATTTGTATAGTGTCCAGTATCATATACTGCATTCGGTTTTTGGTTATCCGAACAATCGCGTATCCAAACGGTGTCCGGTTCCCATTGATATTCCGATAAAAGACGTTCTACTGTGGTTTTAGTTCAGTAATTTAACGGTTGTGTAAAAAAAATTTAATTAAAAAATAAAATTTTGCTTTTAATGGATATGATTTTTTTTCTTAGATAGCCATCAATTAATTTATAATTTTTTTAAATAGTTGCAAATAACAAATCTATATTTTTCTTTTTATAACAAATGAAAATTCCAACTTATTTTTGAAAGCCAAACAATAATTATCTGATGACTCTCCTATATAAATTACGTTCATCAATGACAGTTGATTTCAAATATGTATATAAATACCATATGGAGAAAAAATGTGTCATAAAAAATTCAGTACTTCCTTTACAAATAAGGAATTATTTTCATAGAAATGTCACTAATCCATTCAGAGATAAGAACTTCGTTTCTCTTTATAGCCTTGTTTAAAAAAAAAAAAGAAAGTTAAAGGACGAAAAAAAATTAATGAACAAAATTCAAAAAAACAAAAATCAACAACTTCTGTTCAAAGTTCAGTACAAAGAATGATATCCTTTGAAATGAACTTTGAATAGACTAAATACACTCTGAACGCGATAGAACGATTAGAGTGCTTTTCCATTGAATATGCATAATTTTAAATTGCAAATCTGGAAGCACCTTAAAATGGAATGGTGATGGCTCAAGACAGTTCTGATAGTTATTTTGATTTCCAGATGCTTTACATTTCTAACGCTGAGATATTTCCTTTTTTCAATTACTTAAACAATATTTTCAATAAAAACATTATGACCATGAGTGCTTTTTTATAATTTTATTGTAGCATAATTCTAATATGTTGATGAAATTTTATCACTCAAAATCCTTAAATAATTCCTTTTAAAGGTTAATCAAACATTCCAATTTTTCACGGCATTTTTACTAGGGTTGAAAAAAAACGATATCAAATTTGAATAAACCTGCTGCCTCGAAAAACAAAGCTTTTTGTGATATAAATTCTATTTTATGCTTAAAGTTCTTGGCAGTTTATTTTTCAATTAAATTTAAAAATTAGTAATGCTTATAAAATTATTCTTATACATAAAATAAAATTTTATGTATTTTATTACATTTTTTATTTTTTATTTATTTTTTTGCTTCATTATATTAATAAAAGATTTCTTGTAAAATATAGAAACTTTGTGATTCAAGAATGGCTTTCTAAGCTCTCTTCATAGTAGGTGACCGCTGTAGCCTAGCGAACTTGTGGCTGCCATATCATGAGTTTGAGGCTCGTACCGCTAAAGGCCCACTGTACAGAGGAGCCGATGCTTGTTAAATATGTCGAGACTCAAATGTCCTCCCGTTGATGTGGTGTGGAAGTTAGGAGAGGAAGGTGCCACAGTTCAGATGTCGTCCTCGTCACTAGACCATGGTTTAAAATTACGAGGTCCGTCGCCAAAAGCCCTCGTGTAGAGACATTAATATTCACTCACTCACTCACTCACTCTTCATGACAGTTAAGCTCGTAATATGTTCATATTTGTTCATGGCACTTGATGAATATGGATGAGTAACCCTGCTGAATAAAAAGGTGACCGCGGTAGCCTAGTGGTCATGATCACGAGCTCGTAGCCGGGCGTTGTAGAGTTGCGGGCTCGAATCCTAATGCCCCTGAAGACTCACCGTATACAGAGATTGAGGTACATTAAATCTGTCGTGGCTCATTGTGCTCACGTTGGCATGGAGTGGAAGTTCGAAGAGAGGTAGCCAGCTCATGTATCATCCTCGTCACTTGACCGAGGTTCGTAATCATGAATCCGTCGCCAATAGTACTCCTGATGCTTTATAATATGAGGTTAATAAACACAAACGTCATCTTAAGGAGACATGTTGGACTTCCTTAAAAAATTTAACAATTGAAAATGAAGTGAGTGAGTGAATATTAACGTCGCATTGTTCAGCTACACTAGGGCTTTTGGCGACGGACCTCGTAATTTTGAGCCACGGTAAAGTGACGATGACGACACCTGATCTGTCACCAATCCCCTACCAGACCACACCACTAAGAGAACGTTTAAGCTCTCGACAGATTTAACGTGCATCGCTCCCCTACACGGCGAGTCTACAGTGGCACTAGGCTCGAACTCATGACATGCCGGTCACGAGTCCGTACTTTGGCACTAGGCTACCGCGGCCACAATTGAAAATTGGAACAATCTAAGATATGTTCTGACAAATAAAAAAAAACTTCTGGGGGTTCAGGAAAGTATTTAAAATTCTTAAATAGTTTCGGAATAATCTGTAACTTTATTTCTCACTGTGTCAGTATTATATACTGTTTATTAACACAATGAGAAATATAGTATTACAATTATTGTAAAAAATCTTTTTCAACAACAAAAAAATTTCACATGAAAAAAGTTTCCTCGCATTTTGAGAAATAATTGAAGTTAATGTGTAAATTTTATTTTAAAAAAATTATGTAAGGCAAGGTTATGAGGTAGCACCCAAGATCCACGAGTTCTATAAGTATACTCACGCGTTTTTTAACCCTGACCTCAAAATTCGGCGTGCCGCTATCGGAGATTATTTTCTTTGGAGTTCAAAGTGTTATATATCTGCACGATAAGGAAGCAGGATTATTCTCTTAATCTTTATACATATATTAATTAGAGCATTTAAGCTGTTGCATACTTATATCTTATTTCTGACTTGTAAAAGACAATCCTTTGTACAAGACGAGTATAGTATTTTGACCCTAGCATAATACATAGAGACCATAATACTTTATACAAGGACTATGGTATCCTTTTCTCGACTTTTCAGAATTCAACACAATTGCAACAAAAAGCATGATGTAAAAAAGATGAAGAATTCTAGCGCTTAAGAGCAAGCCAGATGCATTCAATAAAATATCTAATGAGAAAGTTTTTAAAACGATCTGTATAGAGTGAACGGATCTTTTTGAAATATTTTATCTAATTTTCTACAATTAGGTCGAGTTTAAAGCGGAATTTATTTGAATTTTTCTTTCAATCACGGCAGATTTTAAAAATTCATTACAAATTCAATTTATAAAAAAAAATATTAAGTATAAATTTTCAAAGTCTGTGATGTTTTTATGGTTATTGAAAATTCTCGTAAAAACACACACATTAAAATTAAATTAAAATTAACTTGAAATTGTTTCGTAACAAAAACGAAAAAATTCATCTTTCGTAATTTAATTGAAATAAATTTTTATCTCCGTTACTGATTAGGCAAATATGGTTTCTTTTTTGCAATTATCAAGATCAAATTGCAAAAACAAGTGAAGCATATGTTATCTCGCAAATAAAAATTAATCTTTAGATTTTTTGTGAGCTTATGCCGAAAATTTCATTATTAATTAAAAACTTACTGAATAGAAGCTGTCATAAAATATAGGAATTTATAGTTCCAAAGAATTTCTCTTTGCAAATAATCCCACAAGTAGATGCTTTATGGTTATCTGTAAGCATCCTGTAATAAAATTTCTTATTAAATCAAACAAAACTCGTTTATTTCAAGCTAGAGAGAGAGAGAGAGAGAGAGAGAGAGAGAGAGAGAGTGTGTGTGTGTGTGTGTGTGTGTGTGTGTGTGTGTGTGTGTGTGTGTGTGTGTGTTGTGTGTGTGTGTGTGTGTGTGTGTGTGTGTTCCGCATATTTGGTTCCATTTCCCGTAATTTTTCTACGTAACTAAAAAGGTGTTCGTCAAGAGAAGATCGAGAATTGTTTCTGTTCTTTTCAATTTTGTTCTTGTTATAAAATCTTGTATATTAATGAAATGAAATTATATATTTGTGGTGATTTGAATTGATTGCTGATTCAATATTTCATTTGAATTATAAG
>BMAO01025395.1:0-19345 GCA_019973975.1 Trichonephila clavata
CTGCTATTCTTAGTGTGTTTCTAAGGCAAAAATAGACTATTCTTATAAAATGCATACGACAAAGAAAAAAAAAAGGAACAGAAAAGTAAGCAATAAGGTTTTCTTCCTTTGAATCTTGTAATTGAATTGCATCTGATATGGAATGAATTCGAAAATAGTTGTATTGCGGTTAAACTTTGACATAAAATCGTTAAATATTTATATGGTTTTGATCTAGTATTTCTTTACTTTATCACTTATTTGTGAGATTGAAAGCCATATTGATTTAAAAGAAGTTAATACTCTTTTTTTTCTTAAAAAAGATGTATTTTTTTTGTTGAGATAACTGGTAATATAAGTAAGTTGATGTTTTGTAGTCAACATTAAATTTTGTTCTAACATTTTACGTTCTTTCATTTTTGAATTATGATTCTAATTATGATTTTTTGACGAATACTTTGAAATGAATACCTGTGACTTCTTTTTACGAAAGCTAGATAATTATTATTTTCTTTCTTTCGACTCTCTTTTCGCTATATATTTGATCTCTGCGTGTGTTTTCTTCTACAAATTAAGGAGAGAAAAGTGATAAATAGTAAATAAATTGATTAAGATATTTGGTTACTTTATGATTAAAACAGTATATTAATAGGGTACAAAAATATCGGTACTTAATAAATAAGTTACATTTAGTCAATGCAGTGCTTCTCAAACTTTCAACACTTGCGACCCGATATTCAATCATGTTTTTCATTGAGCCCCCCTCCCCCCCATACAATAACAATGCATTGAATTCAATAATACTATACTTTCATGCCAAGCCTACAATACGACTTTAACCTCTTAAGTACCGCCGACGGACATGAACGTCTCGCTCAGCCAGTGTGTTAATTACTCTGGACGTATATATACGTCTTTCCGAAGTATGGTCTTTTCTGTGAACTGCGATCATTAAAATTATTCCGAAGGCTATAGAATGTAATAAAAGGACGCTGACAGTGTTCGCGAAGGACTTACTTATTTCAGAGGATTTGCTTATTTATTCCTTTTCTATCCCCCCCCCCTTCTGATGCTCCACATACGTTCACCTACGTGTTAAACGGTGGCATTGGGGTGCGTATCATGTAATTTTTAATCGCCATTTGAGGGATTAATTAAAAACTGTGCAAATTAACAAGAATAGTGTTGTTGTTGTCGTGTCCTTCCCGCAGGGAAGGAAAGAAAGTTGCCATTACCTGTGAGACCGGTTGGACTTCTTAACGATAGATGGCGACACCACCTATCTCCACCTGCACAATTTTGGCATGGAACTGAAGGGAGGGAAATATTCTTCAGCCCCTGCATTCGTGGTTTCTGACGCGACCACCCACAAGACTTTCGGAACCACAGATTTAACGAGCACGTACTCCGTCTATACTCAGTGGTATTTAGTGGCATCGGGCATCGAACCCAGACTCTCGGGTCTGGAGTCTGATGCTCTAACCACTAGGCTACCCACGGCCCAATTGCTCCCACCCCACTCGTAGGGTTATCACGCCCCCTTAAGGGGGCACGCCCCACAATTTGAGAAACGCAGAGTTAATGTATTTGGAAGAATAGTAAGCCCAGAGGCTGAGTGGTGGCGAATTGCGCAGGTCCGGGGTTTACACCTCAGGCTGCACAAAGTTGATGAAGCCTTTCATCCCTTCAATGGGTCGACAAACGAGTACCAAGCTTGCTTGGGAACTAAACACTTTGGGTATCACATCAGACTGACCACCTGACTGGAATATCTGCTCACTCACCTCGGCGTTCATGGTCACGAAAGCTGAGATGGGCACAGTAGGCTAATGTTAATCATGAAATTTAATCGAAACTAAGCCGTTCTATTTTTCCAGTGTTAATGTTACTGAAAATGTGGCTAAGAATCGAAGGCAAAATATTTGTTGGAGGGGAAGGAGTGAATTTCCACCTTTTCAAAATGAAAAATGGCACTATTCATTCTGGCCACTTGTATCGATGACTTATTCGATTTCGCAGTTTATCTCCTATGTTCAGTTTATCCTAAAAATCGTTGTCTTTTCGTATTTAAGAATTTTTTTGTATACCCTTTCTTTTAATCACCTAAAAGGTTAAAGATATCGGTAATAGCATCAAGACGAGAGTTCACTATGACGCAAATATGAACAGAGACGTCTTAAGGCATGGCCCAACTGGAGCCCAGGCCCAGGGTTTCGTTTCGTTCTCAACTGTCTTAATAAGATCACGATCTGGATAATTTTAATGGTCAAATATTATTCCCGAACATATTCTCCGAAAAACAAGGGATTTCAAACTGGATGTCAACTGGTAAAAGTGGTAAGACTGTATTATTATGTGATGACCACTATCCATGTCTAGGCCTAGGCCTAATACCATAGACAATCATTCCACACATTTAGTCGAAATGCGGCCATTGGTCAAGTCGGTTTGTGCCTAGGTGTTTGAAATTGTAACTCGTGCACATTTATTTGTTTCAAATTACCATTTCAACGAATATTTGACAAAATGCATGCTAAATACTGTCCGTCTATTTTTAAAGATCTCAGGTAGGATCTATTTTTGCATAGGGGCCCGGGGCCTCAAAAAAATCTTAAGATTTCTCTGAACCCAGGGCCTCGAAGGGTTTTAAGACGTCCCTGAGTATGAAAAGGAGGCAATTTTAAAAGCAGAAAAAAAAACTAAAACAGAGTAGCAGCCACTGGAAATTTGACACTGAAGAGACAAATATATGTGAATAGCGTAAGCAAAACCATATGATTTCTGCTTGTAAGTGTTCAACAGTCTTTAATAATTCTTTTACATTCTACCGTAATACATTCTTATAAAAAGTGTTGCGTAACAAATGAATTAGATGGCACGGAAGACGACATCGTGAGGGGAAATGACGACGCTGGCACCCATTCCGTAGTCATCTGTGACAATGGGATTGGGGCGCAGTGCTTCTCTAACTTTCAATGCTTGTGACTCAATTTTCAATCATAATTTTCATCTCGCACCCCTTCACACAATAAAAATATATTGAGTGCAATAATAATGCACTTTTGGCTTTAAAGCTACGATACGATTTTAATCATAAACCGTACAAATTATCAGGATAAGTATTAAATTCTGTATATAACAAGCCTATGTGAATCACTAGTAATTTTTAAACTTCTTAATTTAGCATTGAGAGTTTAATTATCAGATACATCGTGCAGTACTGATACATTTGTAAGTATATGGTAACCTGTAGCCACCCCTTACATTAATATCTTCCTGTCCATCTGAAAACCCGGCTAGATGTGTTGGATGAACTAAACGATCAAAAGACATTATTCCAATTCAACTGATTTATTGATTCTTATCAATATTTAATAATAGCCCCAACACAATACTAATTAAGGTATATAAACGGGAGTAGAGTGCAGAGGTGAGATATAATTACAAGCGGGGAAAATATTACAGAATTTCAATTGAATCTAAGACAGCTTAAACGCGCACATTTACAACTACGTCTCACACTAATAATAAGAATTTACTTAATCGAAATCACAGTACCTGTTGTTTTAATGCTGCTGCTCCTTCACTGAGAATTCCAGGCACTCAAATTAGCTAGATGAATTGACGAAGACTCCACGTTCCGTAATAGTGAATTTCAATACTTTTGATCCGTTTCTCTTTGTGCACATTAGAACGTATCAAGCTCGCTTAACTTGTCAACAACTACATGTCGACCTCTCGATCTCTTCACTTGACGTTAATTAACTTGGATTCTTACTTCCTCTTACTTAACTCTCTTCAACTCGAGAAAACCGAATTTATATAATATTCCTTATTTACATAAATCACGTTTGGTTTCTCGATGAAGGTTGGTTGGAATAAATATTTTGATTGAGAGGGAGAAAGAAGGAATTAGTATAAGCCCGTATAGATCCGTCACAAGTATATAATATCAGTGCAAATGTGTATTTAATTTTTAATATGTCCGAATGTATATTTTGTTTTGCTTCGTTTCAGTAAATTTGTAATTTTTTTAATCCTTTGTTTGATTTTTCAATATGCTTGCGCACCCCCTTTTAGGGTTATCATGCCCCACAAGGGGAGCGCGTCCTACAGTTTAAGAAGCGCTGGATTGGCAAATCATTTTCAAAACATGATTATGTTGTTTAGAGTAATTATGAGTTCATGTAGTATTTGAACGAGGGTCTTTAATACTGGTGATATAAATAACTTATTCACTTTTAATTATGTCTCATAAAAAGAGTTTTTGAAAAAAATTTCTGAAATATCGGATATTGATGAAAATTTTACTCAATTTTTAATTTTTTCCTGAGATACATGTAGGGAATTGGGGATGTGACTTAAATCGATGGCGGCTTAGATTCGAGTAAATACGTTAGTAAAAATAATAAATAAATAAGTAATAATTAGGAAGGAAAGTATTTTCTAAAAAACAACATCAGTTCTTTTGGATAAAAAGGAAGTAATCATGAAGGCAGAAGGATACAGGTCGCGAACTTTCGGCCTACATAACTCCTATTTTTGTGTAACAAATGGATTTATTACACAAAATTTATTATTACACAATCAATTATTACACAAAATTTATTACACGTAGAACAGGGGTGGCCAACCCACGGCACGCGTACCACAGTGTGGCACGGCTGAGTTGTAAGAGTGGCAAGCGAACCACAGTATGACATGGCAGTGTTGTAAGAGTGGCAAGAGAACCGCAGTATGACACGGCTGTATTGTAAGAATGGCAAGCGAACCGCAGTATGACACGGCTGTGTTGTAAGAGTGGCAAGCGAACCGCAGTATGACACGGCTGAGTTGTAAGAGTGGCAAGCGAACCACAGTATGGCACGGCTGTGTTGTAAGAGTGGCACGCGAACTACAGTATGACACGGCTGTGTTGTAAGAGTGGCAAGCGAACACAGTATGACACGGCTGTATTGTAAGAATGGCAAGCGAACCACAGTATGACACGGCTGTGTTGTAAGAGTAGCAAGCGAACCGCAGTATGACACGGCTGTGTTGTAAGAGTGGCAAGCGAACCACAGTATGACACGGCTGTGTTGTAAGAGTAGCAAGCGAACCGCAGTATGACACGGCTGTGTTGTAAGAGTGGCAAGCGAACTACAGTATGACACGGCTGTATTGTAAGAATGCAAGCGAACTACAGTATGACACGGCTGTGTGTAAGAGTGGCAAGCGAACCACAGTATGACACGGCTGTGTTGTAAGAGTAGCAAGCGAACCGCAGTATGACACGGCTGTGTTGTAAGAGTGGCAAGCGAACTACAGTATGACACGGCTGTATTGTAAGAATGGCAAGCGAACCGCAGTATGACACGGCTGTGTTGTAAAAGTGGCAAGCGAACCGCAGTATGACACGGCTGTGTTGTAAGAGTGGCAAGCGAACCACAGTGTGACACGGCTGAGTTGTAAGAGTGGCAAGCGAACCACAGTATGACACGGCTGTGTTGTAAGAGTGGCACGCGAACTACAGTATGGTGCGGCTGAATTGTAAGAATGGCATGGGAAGACTTAGAAAAAATTAAAAAAATTGGAAAGATGATAATTATTAATTTTCTTACGGTTTTATTGAAAGGTGGTTGTCTCAGACAAAACAAAACATCAAAATTTATTTTAAATACACTTAATTAAATGACAATAGGAAATCATAAGGTAGACAATACTCCTTCATTGTTGTGTGCATTAATTTTCCAAAGGAAGTGCCTTCATTATTTTCTGGAATTTGAGGGAATGTGTTTTGAAATATCTGGAAGAAAACAATGAACTGCCCAGTGAGTGTTTGCTTCTCAAGAATGCAGATAGGCTTTGAGATTTAGCTTTTCTTACCTATACTGCAAGACATTTAAATAATTTAAATTTAAGATTAGAAGGAAAAGATTGTTCTCTTTTCCAATCTTGATTGATCGCATATATTTTTTGTTGTTGTGAAAACACGTTTGCTTTTTTGTATCTGTTTTGGAGAAAAAAAAATGAGAAACTGATGCACACCTAAAACAACCCGATTTTGTTAGCATCTTCGAGAACTAATCCTAATGTAAAAAATCTACTATAATTGAAAAAGCACATGAAGAAAGTACTGACTGTTGAATAATTATTTAGAATTAAATTTTTCTGGTTATTTTTTTTTATTTTATACCTAACCTAACTGATTGGAACTGAAAAAAATTAACAATAAAACTTAAGCTTGTCTTTTGTCTCATCTATTATATTATTTTTAAACTTCAACTCCTTAGACTTGCATAAAATATGTGCTATTTACGTAAAAATTCCATAATAAACCTACAAGTAACATTTTTTCATCTTTTCACATTCTTTTGTTTGTTGAAAAATTTGAAGTGGCACGCATAATTTTTTTTAATTGGATAGTAATACTCTTCTCAAAAAGGTTGGTCACCCCTGGAGTAGAGGAATTGTTGCCCACTAGAACTGCTGAGCTCAAATTCCTCACGTTGACGTGGCTTGGAGAATTGGCTTACAATCAGGTGTTATCCTGGTCACTTGACAGATGTTCGGAGTTGTGTGCTTCATCGCCAAGAGTCTTAGAGTTGTTTCAGAGGGCAATGCTAATAAACAATAAATCACTCAAGGAAAAGAAAACAATTTATCCTTGTTTGATTTTATAACCATTATTTTGTAACATAAATGTGTTTTCGACGCAAAAAATAGGTACTAAAAGACTGAGATAAGATGCTAAATATTTAAAAAAAGCTCTATGCAATAAAATTTTTTCAAATAATTTTTTTATGTACTCGTACTTTCCAATGTAAAGAATTGATAAATACGTTAAAATCACAATTGACGCAACTCTATTAGAAAGACAATTTAATTTTCATTACTTTTCTTTAAAAATCGTTCTCGTACTTCCAACAGTTCTTTTAATAAATGCCAAAGTTTTCAAATTTACTAGAGTAGAAGTCTTGAAATAGGAAAGGAATTTTATGTTTGATATTTTTTTCCATTTAATTAACTAATTGAAAACAAGTAACATAAAAGAACAATTTTTAAGTCGATTCCTACTTAGATCAACAAAAAAAATTATTTTAGTTACTTTTTATTAAATAGTTACAATTAATATAAATATGTATTTATATATGACAGAATCACAACATTAAGTGACAATTAAGTTTTATGAATTATCATTAAAGTATCGCATTGATATCCGAAACAATCGTGTATATAAAATTTCAGTTCAACTGTTCAGCTTTGAAACGTGAGAAAAAAAATCTTTTAAAGTTTTAATCCAAGTCGCTAAAAACAACGTGGCTTTATCTGTAATTCTTTAAATAATTCAGTCAATCAATTTTAATTAATTACAATTAAATTATCGTATCGTTATCCAAAACAATAGAGTATAGAAAATTTCAGCTCAAATGAGTGCTTTAAAATGTAAGAAAAAAAAACATTTTCAAGTTTTGACCCAAATCGCTAAAAATGAAGCCAACGTGGCTGTATCTGTAATTCTTTAATAATTAATTTCAATCAATAATTTTAATTATTATAATTAATTTATTGTATTTATACTCAAAACAATAGTGTAAAGAAAATTTCAGCTCAAATGAGCGTTTTAAAATGTGAGAAAAATAGATTTTCAAGTTTTGACACGCCAAAATGGTCACTAATTCGCCAAAAAAGATGCCAATGTGGCTGTATTTATAATTCTTTGAATAATTAGTTTTAATCAATAAATTTTTATTAATTATAATTAAATTACTGTATTGTCATCCTAAATAATATAAAATTTCAACTCAATTAAGTGCTTTAAAATGTGTTTTATTAAAGATTGAAAATTTGAACAAGATAAATACATAGGGAGAGTGAGCTAATACTAGGAATTGAAAAAAAAAATCAAAAAACTAGGAGGTAATTAGAAAATAAACTTGAAAGTTTCCATGGAAACCATCTTTCAAAAATAACTTACTTGATTAATTAGTTTTTATCAATGAATTTAATCAGTAACGAATTGGAAATTTCTCGAAGTTAGATACGTTAATTTTTTTTTAAAAAAGGGATTATTTCATTTGATAATAATGAAAAACTATTTGGTATAAAAAATAAATAGTAATGAGAGAGCGAGGAAAAGTATTTTTATCGATTAGAGAATTTACAAGTTGCGATAAGAACAAACGTCAAAGATATGAAAGATGATTTATGAGAATATAGTTAATAACACAGAATAATTATGCGCAAAACCGCTTATTATCTCAGAATAATATTTTCATTTTAAAAAGCGTAGAAATAGTTAAATTTATTTATGGAAGTTCTTATTTCTAGTTATAAATCCATGGTAAAAAATAAACTTTAAAAATGAAATATAAAAACTGAAGTCAAAATCATTCAGTTTATGTATTAATTAGTAAAAAATCCTAAAAATGTTAAATAATTTAATTGAAACAACGAAAAAAATATAGAAGAGGAAAAACAAGATTCATACTTCAGTACATTTTTAAAAGTCAATCATAGCAGATGCTTGATAAGCAATCCTCATAAATTTTTGCTGAACTAAGTTTTGAAATGATATAAAATGCATTATTGACTGGAATATGTGAAGAAATATTCTGGGTAATGATGTTGATAATAAACAAGAATATTTTATGTATGAATAGCTATATTATAAAAAGAATAAATGCTGTAAAAATTCACGTAATTTTACATACCTTTCATGTAAAAGTAATAAAACAAAATTTTAAATTGAATAATGAGATTTTTGTTGAAAAATGAAAAAACAAACAAGCATGAAACTAAATTTTAAATTATTCGATAGTTTTAAATTATAATCAACAAAGTAGCTTAGATGTTTAACGTGGGGTTTTGTTTTGATTTCATAATCTTTTCACATTAAGACTTTTAAGAACAGAAAAATACATTTAATATTAATTTTCAGTACGAATAAATTTCAATATAGATGAAAAAAAAAGGGAAAGCATAACGAATTAGAATTTAAAATACGAATAGAAATTAAATGCAGTACATATATTTACTAATAAACATAAAATGGAATGATTTGAAATTATTGCTTCATCGTAATTACGCATTTAATTATTTTTCATGAATAATGATAGCGAATAAAAGACGACTAAGTAAAAATTTAAATAATCATTTTAAAACCCATTTAGCGCTTCTGATTATAAAGAATTTTTGGAAATGATTGTACCTAATGCTGTATATCTTTCCTAACAAGGAAATAAAAGCGTATTTTGATAATAGAAAATCTAAATATTACTAACGAATATTAAATATAAAATCATTTAATCACAAAGTTGCTTATTTTAAGAGAAAAAATATCATCCCGGATATTTAAATCCTTGAAAGTGAAAAAGGAATTTGATTAAAATGTAAATGATTCTAATTTTCATATGATATGTTCACAAAAGAATTTAGGTAATATTTTGAAGTACAAGTTTTTAATAATATTGCGCAATTGTAAACTTCCAGAGCAATTAGCAGTGAAAGATAAATGTCTTAATAGATTTTCGGAACTTACGTATTATCGCAACCTATTGGCGACGTTATATGAAACGAAGTGCATGATTGCCAAATCAGTGCATACGACACATGCGAAATTGAGGTTGCCAACTTGACAAGTTATCTTGAACGTTGGCAATTGTTGCGATAGTACGAAAGTACCAATTTTTCTTATTAGCTGATCGGTCATATATATATTTAGTCTCAAAGTCAAAGAAAATTGTTATTAATTCTCTTTCATATTTAAGCAGAAAACCAAGGGATTTGAAAGTTTATTTCTTTTTTAAAATATCACCCTATTATATGGGAAGATAATTTGTCCAAAAAAGCAAAATCTTCCTAAATCTTACGTTTAAAATATTTTGGCCTGTTAAATAATTTTTGATGATCCAAATTTGATTTCTACTTTCTCGGATCTTAATAAATTCTGAGTGAAAATTCTTTTCAAGTTAGTTTAAATAATTCAAAATGCAAATGAAACACGAACACTTTTGCACACACCCAGTTGCTATAAGTTTTCCATCCCTGTACGGTAATCTAGTAAATAATTCAAATTCTCTTGATTTTAAATTCATAAGGAAAATGTGTTTTCCATTGCAGCCGACATAGTTTATGATTCGGAAAAAACTAAACAAATAATAACTAAATATCCTAAGCAGATAAGTTCAACATGGCAACATTTTTCTATAGCTTTCTCATATGCAGATAAAATATTATCTGACAAAGAGATAATATTTTATCTCTTTGGTATCTCTTTGGATTTGATGCTATTTTGATATCATAGGGCCCGCACCAAGTTGTTGGTTTTGTTTGCCAAGATTTGCGATAACTTTACAATATAATAACCTTAATATTTTTATCGTACGGAGATGTGATTGCTATGGGAATAACGTATATTTGAAATAATTTTTATTGTTTTTTTTTCATGTGGTAACCCTATTAATTTCAGACAATTTCAATTCGATTTCTTTAAAACCTGAACCACTTTCATTGCATTTGTTCTTCAAGATAATATTTTGTCTTCTATTTTATTTTGTGCTCTTTTCGAATTATTATTGTATGTAATAATCATACAATATTCGTTATTTATATTGATTGTTTTTTATAAATATTAATACATATTATGTTATTTATTTATAATTATTATTATGTTATTAGTTATAAATTTGTTATATGGGAGTATTCTTTTGTATAAATTTTATTATATTATAATACGATGATTATTCTTTTTTGTTATTACTAATAAATTATATTATATTATTATTATTGTATATATTAATTATTATTAAATCATACAATATGAATATTATATGTAACTACTATTTAAGTATATTATAAAATTATTATTATATACTGCACAGTATTATTATTACTACATCTAACTTTTTATTATATTATATTGATATTCATTATTTATTGATTGATCTTGGTTATCCTCAATCTCCTCTAAAATTCATCATTTGAAATATATTTCAATGTATTTCAAAACAATTCTTTAAAATTTTGTGACTGATGATTTTTTACCGACAGACTGCCATCTTGAATGCCATTCCAGTGACAACAAGCGCTGCTTGGCGTGATTCCTTTATCTCGCCAAACAGCGCTTGGCGCCTTGTACCATGATATCAAACTAGTCTCCCGATTTTAAATGTAAGACGAGAATAATATTCTTAAAAAATATAAATGCACTCACCTTAGATAACTTTCTGGATTCTTGGAAAGAATCTTTTCTCCTGTATTCTTTATAAAAAAGCTTGCTTTATAACCAACTGTTGAATACTATTAATAGTAAAATTCTAGCAGTAACCGAACACAGAACTTCTAAAAAACACAACAGCTTCATTTAACAGAATTCTAAACAAAAACATTTTTTTTTGCCATACGATCAAAATAAAAAAAAAAAAATAACGTTTTTGTTAACGTAAAAAAATAATATATGATATTCTTTTCAGTTTTAACAAGTATCTCGCCTGCAACATGAAATATTAAGAAAAGGTATAACTTACGATATCGTTTGCGATATAAAATAATTATGGAAGACTGGGTTTTTTTACAGTAGATTTATTTGAATCCTAATCTGTTTTTACAGTACCAGTTAAAGTTTCGGAAATTAGCGATGAGTAAGATTTATGAAAATTTTTTTTAGATAAAATGTCATATTTGATACTAAATATTAAATATTCTATTACAAATTCGTTGCAAAGGAGATTCTCATGCTGCAAAATTTATTACTATATCAAGTTTGTTAGATTGGAAAGCATAACACTATTTTGAGATACTCTTTTAATATCAGAAGTTGGCGCTCTGGATTTTTAATCATCGAATTTCAAAAAGTGTATACTTAACGAAATTTCTATTTTTTAATTTTTAGAAATAAATTTCCGTATTTTAACAAATTAGTAATGTATTAAATAAGTAACTTATCTAGAAACAATTTATAAATTAATACAACATTGTTACGGAATGATTGAACATAGTTCAATTCTCTGTCGAAAGCGTATTGGGACTAGAAAGATCGTTGTAGGCCCAAAAGGGCTCAATAATCCGAGTAAAAGGGCCTTGGTGACGGATTTAGCGAGAGAAGTATCCCATAGTTTGCCAAAGTTCCCGACAAAAATACATGGCTATAAAAATCCAGAAGATTCTAGACGATATTGATATTTGAAGAAAGTATTATAAACACCTACGCGAGGTTTATATAAGAAAATAACGATATATGTTAACTGTCCAGGAACAACGTTCGCTCTAAAAAATACCTTTTTTCATTTAACTATATTCAAGTAATACTTATATTTAATGTTGTTTATTTCTTATTTGAATAAATATGTTTAAAATGTAAATAGAGTAGCCCAATGACAAGTCACTTACCATTTATTTTTACTTTTATTCTTCCTTACATAGCAACTGTAGGAAATATTCATGAATATCTTAGAAAAAGTACTTGTCAAAGTAATAGACATTATTATTTAAAGTTAAGATTTTGTTTTAATTCATAAAACTTATTGTTTTTGTCTTATGATGCCATCAACAAAAGATATTAGTGAGTTTAAAAAACAGCAGATTGTTTCTATGTGGCAAAATGGAGTAAAGTATCTGAAATTTCAAAACAACGTAGAATAGCAAGCAGAACAATAAAAACGATATATAAAGCATATTTACCTAAGCGTTGAACAAAAGCTTTATCATCTAAGAGACATATATATTTACCTTCGCGTTGAACAAAAGCATTATCATCTAAGAGACATATACCCATGAAAATGACAAAATGTGATGAGAGGAAATTGAAGCGGATTGTGAAAAAAAATAGGGAAATCAGAAGGTTGACAACTTTACAAATTACGAAGGAGTTTAATTTAAACTCGGAAAATACGAGGAGAACTTAAATTTCTCGGGCTCAAATGTCAACAACCAACATGAAAACCTTGCTTGTCAGCTTCAAATCGAAAAAAGGGTAAAAGAATACATATTTGAGATGCAGAAATGTGAAAACAAATTGTATTGACTGATGTGAGAGCCATTTAAAATTTTTTTTTCAATTGATGGCAGACAAAGAATTCATCTGGAACATCATGAAGCCTTCTTGCATCTAGATTGCATACGACCAGTTGTGCTGGCAGGTGGTAAAGGACTAAGTATCTCTGGAGCATTTGGTTGGAATGGGGAATCAGTTCCCTTCTTACAATAAAGGGTAACAAAACTAGAAATGAGTACGTATCTCATTTGGAAGATATTGTTAAACCATAATAGAGAAGGTTGGTTTCCTGATGGCGGAGGAATATATCAGGAAAATTAATGTTACTTATCATCGCGCCTAAACTTTACAGACCTAGTTTATCCATAAGCATGGTATATTTCATCATCTAAAACTGTCATTAGAAAGTCCAAGTATTAGTGTAATCCAAAATCTGTGGGATGAACTGGAAAGGCATTTAAGGTATCCGACTACTAGCGCAAATTTTTTTAAAATAAAGAGAGATATAGGGATTTTTTTTGTGGATTTTAGATTTGTTTAATACATTTTAAGAAAAATATGCTTAAATTAAGAAGAGAAAAGGAAGTTATTATTACGAAAAGGGGAAAAAGTAAGTAAAAATTTATAAAAAATAACATAAACTTTAAAAGCTTTTGTTTTTCGGTATATATCAATTAAAGAGACAAATAAAATAAACCGAAATGCTTTACTATAAGCCTGATTTATTTAGTCAAAAACATCTTCTTTTTTCGAAAGGGAGAACAAAAAATGCTTTATAAGAAAGAGCGAGGGGGGGGGGGAATACAAATTCCCTCGTTATTTCCTTTTATTGCAACCTAATGCATTGTTTTGGAGAAAAATATGTTGCATTATTTTTCGCTATGGGGTAAAAGGATAAATTCCGATGAATAATATTTCAAGTTACACGTACTTATATATTGCTTTTAAATATACAAAAATAAATAAATTAATTTAGCTTCTAAAAGGATTTTTGGGGAAATACCTCGTAATTTGCAACAAAGAGATTCCGAAGAGATTTTATTTTTTGTCTTTTAATGATTAAGATTTTTAGAAAAACTTATTTTTAGTATTCTCAACTGAATGGATATGAGAATGTGAATTATTATCGAATGATAATATGAATACAATATTTATAAATATAGTATTAAATATAAAGGATAACTACATTATTATTCCTTAGTAATTTAAAAAAAATTTAATTATGAAAAACTTTTAAAAAATTGAATACGAAATACTATATTTTTGAGAATACATTCGTGAGATATAATCCTTTAATTCATATTATTATCGAAAGAAAAGACAAAATAATTGAATTATATTTATTAATTAGTTTTTTAATTAATAAATACAGTACACACAATTATATTTATCGATTATAATATATCGATCACACATATCACACATCTATCACATATATATCACACATATCGATTATATGTGTGAATTATTAAAATGACAACACGAAAAATAGTTTTAAAGAATATTACGAATTACGAAATTAACAAAACATGAACAGGAAAGTTTGTTTTAATTTCTAATGGGGTGTTTATTGGTGTTTTACCATTGCAGACCTAGTACTATCTCGGAATCTGGTATCTCTTTTATATGCGGCACCCTATAATCGGATACCAATAATCGTAGGTATTTTTGACACCCAGTTTCCTCTCTAGAGGGAGGCACCTGAGCTCTGTCGATGCAAACCTGTACTAGGATTTAATTTTGCTGAGAGTACCCAAGCCAAACAAGCACTCTAGGAGCTCTTACATGCCGTATACGACATGACCGCTGCTGTCAATTTTCTGCATCATGAAAATCCACCGACTTGGGGCGGGGTCGAACCCGCAACCTTAGGTGCAGAAAGCTAGCGACAAACCCACCACGTCACTCAGCCGGCTGGCGAGGAAAATAATTTTTATAACAAATTGAAGAAGAAAAACGTAGAAAGAAATAAAAATATTATTTATTTTCTTATTTTCTTACACACATATATGTTAAATATATGTATTTTTACTATATGTGCATTCATGTAATAGGAGGGCCATGAATTGATCCTTTTTGAAAGCCGAACGTTCTATAAAAAATACTGATCATTTAAAAATAGAAGTATAAAATGTAATACATTTGAAGAACTTATAAGCATAACAAGGGGTAAGATCATCGAACTAACTAGTGACTTTGATCATTTTTGTAGAATTCAGAATGTATCAACATTTTCCTACTGCGAAACGTTTAAACAAATGACAGCATATATAAAAAAACAAGGATTTTTCTCGATGTTATTGTTGGAAGATATTAGATAGGACATTTAATAGTTGTAAACCAATCTTTCTGGAATCACTTTTACAAAATAGAAAAAAAGTATTTCCTCCAGAATTTCAGATTTTAGACTTTTCTAAAAGATTCTTTCATTTAATTGATTAATTTGGTATAAAAAGGCACGCGCATTGTAAAGACCGAACAATGTTAAGAAATCTTATTACTTGTCTAAGTTCATTTCAGGATGCCATAAATTGATGATTCTACAATCATTACTGCATTCTGTTATAAGTTTATTTAGCGTAATTGTTAAAATCTAATAAAGTAAAATTGAGTTTAATATTCATTTCATTTGTGGGATAAAATATAATAAATTGTGTTACATATAATAAAATGTGGATTTCAAATTAAACTTCTTGATGCAGTGCTTCTCAAACTTTCAATATTGGCGACCTAACGTTCAATCATAATTTTCATCACCCCCCCCTCTCCATACAAATAACAATGCGTTGAATTCAATAATACTATACTTTGACGCTAAAGCTACAATACGATTTTAGCCTTTTAAGTGCCACCGGCGTATGTATGCGTCTCGCTCAGCCAAATCATTAATTTTCTGGACGTATATATACGTCTTTCCGAAGTTCGATTTTTTCTGTGCAGGGCTATCCATAAAGTTATTACGAAGGCATTGGAATGCAATAAAAGAACCTTGACAGTGAGCATTTGCAAGGGATTTACTTATATCAAAGAATTTTCCTATTTATTCCTTTCCATCCCCCCAATACATCCCATACACGCGCCCATGTGGAAAACGGAGTCATTGAGGAGCGAATCACGTAACTTTTAATCGGGAGTAAAGGGGTTATTTATAAACCGTACAAACTAGCAGTACAATTGCTAATTTTTGTATATAATTTTATGTATGACAAGTCCATGGGATCACTAATAATTATTAAACTTGTTCTTAACTTAGTATTGCTAAATTAATAATAAAATATATTGTTAAGTACTGATACAATTATAAGTTTATTATATCCGTGTAAATGTTATTTTTATTTTTCATTATGTCAGAATGTGTTTCGTTTATTTACTTTTAGTAAACCAATATTTTTAAAAGAAAATAATCATCTGTTTTCGACTTTTCAATGTGCTCGCTCTCCTCTCATAGAGTTATCACACCCTTCCCCTCCAGCCAGGCACTCCCCGCAGTTTGAGAAACTCTGTCCTGATGTAAATAAGAAGCAAGGAAAGTTTGATGGAATTTGATAATTCGGAAAATAAGCACTCCCGTTAGATTGCAAGTGTTGTTCTTGTCAATTGATCCTGTTGAAAATTACTTTATCCGACGAATAATCCCTTTTGAAAAGGGAGAATGGGCATTATATTAGAATTTATGAATATAATAAAAGCTTCCTTTTATAAAATTTTTTATATTTGGACATTTTAGGATCTGTCGACTTTGCTATGAGGAAATTGAGAAATTAGTTACGTTATTTACTTTTTTAATGTAACTATGTTGATTTTTTTATATTGGTTCAGATACTTATTTTCTAATAATACTTTAAAATAGCAACATAAAAATAATAAATTATAGCTTAAAAAACTAACAAAACATCCTTTTATAGTTAATCGAACTAAGTTTTAACTTAATATTTTATTTGCCAAATTTGGAAATGGGATCTGAAATGGGTCGCCAGATGCGGGATTGGATCTGAAAATGGGAAATCGTTAATCTTGATGATCCAGATCAGGGCAATGGAACAAAATTATTGCAGTGTGTCATTGGTTCTGAACAAGTGTGCAAAAGTTCGAATTAATTTGACCTTTTAAAGTGGGTATAAATTGAGTTAAAAAATTCCGTTACATACAAATGAAGCTTATAAAAGGGTGTTAAAAACATTACGTTCAGATACAAACATATTAAAATTCAATCGAAAAATGTTAGACGTAGAAAAGTTGCACCAATTTTGCTACATCTATGTAATGAATAAAAATCAATTTGGGTAAATTACAAAAGATGTCATAAGGAAGTAAAAAACATGATACACATTTTGCAAATGCAATCTTTTCACTAGTAAGTAAATAATATTTTTGGAAAATGTGCACAATGCGTATATGAAAGTACAGCTTTGATTATCAGATATTTCTTACAAATTCTTTTGTCGAAGAGTTCTTAAAGAACTTTACTTTTTGTGTGTAGGTACCAAAACTTCCAATAAAGGAAAAATTTCGTGATAATGCAATTTTTTTTTATCAAAGTTAAATGAAATTTTTTTTATCTATCCATACAATTTGGTAAAATCAAATTATCTGAGCATCAGTGGACTTTTAGAAACGGCTTCACTATTTTTCGAAGCAACTTAGATTTTTTTATCCTTTTCTTTAACATACTTCGAAATAGTCTTCTTTACTTCCAGCACTTAAGTTTAATGCAGTGTACGACATTCTTCAGTTATATTACTTGTCATTTCAATCTCTTATTTTTTTTCTGTATCGAACTTTTTCAACCTGGATAGCCTTTCCAGTTTTATTCATTCTCCAGAAATATTTTTATTATTATTTATTCCAGAATGAAAAGAAATGATTTTACAGACATTTTGGCAAAAAAGAGCCTTTAGCAGGGGTACTTCCTGAAATTCTAGAAATTTTTCTCGCTTGAAATGCAAAATGGAGAATTGTAGAAAGATCAGGAAATGAATAAAAGCTGGAAGAATTTGACTGATCGCTGCAAAAAGTTTTTTGCACGAAAAGAAGTATTATTTTTTAAAATTTCTGAAAAAGGTGGGTATTTTGAAGAATATGCAGACATTTTTTTAAATATTACTTTGAAGTCAAAACACTTCGTTCTAGAGTTTTTTTTTAAATGTTTATAGTTTCGAGTTTTTAAAAATGTAGTACAATCATTATCCTTGATTGGAAATTCTTAACTTGCAAATGAAAATTTCCTTAAAAAATTATTTATTGGTATTTTAAAATTTTAAGAACTAAATAATTAAATTAAATATTTTTTACTTTTTAACAGTAATAAAGTGGTTTGATGATTTAGGATATTTGAACTCTTTCATGCTCTGAATTTTTACAAAAATAATACACTAGAAGATAATAATTACAAATATTTATATAAACCCCATAAAACTACAATTAGTGAGCAAAAGTTTGTACATATTAATAGTATCGAACAATTTTTCAAATAAAGGGTGTCTAAAGTTGTGAAGGATCTATACGGGTTTTCACTAATCTCTTCATTTTCTCTTTAAATCAAATTATTTATTTCAACCAACCTTCATCAAGAAGCCAAACGTGATTTATGTAAATAAAGATTATTATATAAATTCGGTTTTCACGAGTTGAAGGGAGCTAAGTAAGAGGAAGTGAGAAGTCAAGTTAATTAAAGTAAAGTGAAGAGAGTGAGAGGTCAACACGTAGTTGTTGACAAGTTAAGCGAGGTGGATACGTTTGATGAGCGCAAAGAGAAGCGGATGTGAAGATTGAAAAGTAGTAAAATTAAATATTACGGAGCGTGGAGTCATCGTCAATTCATCCAGTTAAAGATAGTGCCTGAAATTCGCCGTGAAGGAACAGAAACATTAAAACATCAGGTACTGGGATTTTGATTAAGCAAATTCTGATTATTAGTGTAAGGCGTAGTTGTAAATGGGCGCGTTTAAGCTGTCTTAGACTCAGTTGAAATTCTGTAATATTATCTTCGTACTTATATCTCACCTCCGCACTCTACCCTAGTTTATATACCTTAATTAGAATTGTGTTGTGTCTGTTCTTAAATACTGATAAGAATCAATAAATCAGTTTGAATTGGAATAATGTCGTTAGATCATTTAGTTCCTCCTACACATCTAGCCGGGTTTTCAGATAGACAGGAAGGTATTAATGTAAGGGGTGGCTACAGGTCACCACAAAGTTTTAAAAAATAGGTGGTTCGTATTTTGTCCTACCACGCTTCAAGCAACATGATAGCTCTGACTGAAAACATGATTTTTCTCCCCTAGGCACAATGGAATTTTGCGGACACAACACATCCATTCTATACAAACTTGGATTGTTTTTGTGCAGAAAGCAACACATCATCTTCTCGTGGATCTTTCTGGCTGGTGG
>BMAO01025397.1:0-13661 GCA_019973975.1 Trichonephila clavata
TGGTATTGTTAGTCAAGATATTGGGGACATATGTGCGGCAGAATCCTTATTTGAAAATGGACAAACAGTGATTTAGTGGTCTTATACATTTCTCCGAATTAAACAGCTTCAAAAAAAATTAAAGATTTCCTGCTTTTTTTACTTTTACCATATACCGAAGGCGGTTCTGCTCCTTTAAAAAACTATCACTCGCTTCCCATGATTTTGAGTGGGGATTTTAAAGTAAACTTCAGTTTGCTAGAAGCCGAGCCACTCATAGCTTTTTTGAATGATGAACTCAAGCTCGAAATGAACACAAATCGAAATATTTCGACAACTAACAGTGGTACTGTTATTGACGCTATTTTTCAACAATTTTTAAATACTTTAAATCACAAGTATATGTGTCATATTTTAGTTACCATAAGTTATCATTACCGCTCTTCCCCAAATTGAACAAGAATAATTATTTTTGATAAAAAATTGCATTACTCCTGTGTTAATTAAATAAAATTTTCATTAAAGATATGTGTTGTTGTTTCTAATGCCACCTGTCTGACGTAATCAGATGGAGGCCATGAATTTCATCATGGCATCGAGCTATATTGTACGCTGTCGTTAGCCATAGCTTTGAGCACCATGCAGGTGAAAGTATGATTTGGCTCCATCCCCCCCCTCCAATTTTGAGGGAGAACACCCTGAGTGGTTAGGGGCCTCCCACCTCTCTTCCCCTTCCACCAATCTCACGAGAGGACTTGCGGCTCGACGGCTATTTAGAGTACCCCCATGCCGCGAAGGCACTGTACATTTACAAACATCCATGTCTTCTCCGGGATTCGAGCCCAAGCCTTATGGCACAACAGTCAGCGTTGCTAACTACTATACCGGATAGCTGACTAATATAATTATTCCATGAGTTATAATTGTTCCATAGAAAATTATTTCCAATCCTACTCGATTCATTTTTTCAGGATTTAAGTTGCTATTGCGAATTTACCACGATAACATGCCAGATGTTACACATCGTATGCGACTACTGTAAGGCTCGTTTCTTTTTTTTTTAACCACTTTGGTTTTTCTCTACTGGCCACGACTTCAACTTCTCTATTAACAAATTAAATTCATTGCATTATAAAAAAGTGGGACCTAACATTACATAAAAAAAAACAGTTCCAATCATGCCCATCAAGCTTTTGACCAAAAAAAAATTCCTTTTCTAATTTGTACCAGCAAATACTCCTAAAGCCACATCTTATTCAGATAACTTTCCTCCCAATGAAAGAAGTCATTAATTCGATTGAGAAAATCCCTTTCCGATCAACTGATAGAACGCAAGGCTGTCTTGATAGAAAAGAGCAAAAAAGAAGAGATTAATGCAATACACTGCTATACAAAGCGTACGCGAAACCAGCATACAAAATGGAACCATCTAGGTGAAACAATAATAAAAAATGAATAAATGCGCTCTCAAAAGGGAAAAAACAACGATCCTTTCCTGCATTGAGTGTTTGCTCAGGGGATAATTGATGTAAAACATTTGAGCTAGCATGTTAATTGATACCCAACATTATTGGAAATGGATTAAATAAACTTTATTGAACTTTTTACTTTTTTCTTCATGAATTTGGTTGTACATTCAAAATACATAAATACATGATTATTTTTATCATTTTGCCCATGTACTTGGTTTATAATTATATTATGAAGATGGGATGAGACTGCTTGTTTATTTGGTTACGTTCGCATAATTATTTTTAGTGACATGAGTGATTAAAGTTTTATTCAAGTATTAAATATTTACTTTTCTTTACACGTTTCATTTGCCCAAGTTAAATCCTATATGTGCTCAACCAATAAGTATAAAAATATTAATATTGATTTTTACGTTTATAAGTATTCTCCTGGATATTCATACATAAATTCAAATCTGAGTAAAGGAAATCAAGTAAGAAATGAACTGTATATTACTGAGAGTTATGTTTATAAAATTCCATGTCAGATGGAGACGTTGTAAATAAAGAGTAAAAAGTGGGTTGAGTAACACTTGTAACTGTAGTTAAGAAATTTCTAATCCTAAGCTTTCTTTCCAGATTGGAAGCAAAGGACATTTATCTTCTGATTTTAAGAAATTTGGGAATACTTTGTTTCTATATTAGTTAAAAATAAAATATCTGGAATTAGTTATTTTCAATCTGTGTTCTCTGTATATATTTTCATAAAAAATGCACCATTTTAACTTTTTTAATTTGTTAATAATTGTGTATGCATTCTAACGACTAAGTTTAATTTAATCACTAAAATCTATTGAAAACTATGATTTGTAATGTGAATCAGGACATTTTTATTATTGAAACGAAATTAATTCTGCACACATTGACTTAAATATTTTTGCCTATATTTTCATTTGATTTTCACGAATTTTACAACTTGTTGATCTAAGATTATAATTGAGCTTTGCCTTCCTCCAGATACTATCTGTTGGTGCATTTTCAAATTCACGCTGCTAGAAATTTCGAATTACACTCTTCAAAAACAAGATTTTAAATACGTGCTTCTTAATTTCGCAGTGAGATATACAATGACATAATGGTTTCGGGTATATTTGTAAAGCAATAACATACTTTTCTATTTTTGTGAGATTCTAAATAGATATTTTTTTTTTGTTTTAACAGTTTCGGTATACAAATTAATGAATCGCATTCATTTCGAGAGACAGAAAACGAATAAATACCAAATAGTTGCCAGATATTGATGGACCTGAGAAAAGATTGTATCCTCAAAAGATTTTTAGGATGCCCTTAAAGTTAAAATGGAAAGCGGGTTATGATGGATATTAAAAATAGGCCGGCCTTACATACATTCCCAAAATTGCCTTGAATGTTACATTAATGTGCTTCTATTCTGAATACTTTCAGAGTAACTATCAATGTGAAAGTCTAAATATTGCATGTCACTTTTTTATTTTGCTTTTACATATTGTAATTTTAAAATTTGTTTCTGTTTCTTTATAATAAAAAACTTTTTTTTTCAAATAAAAAAGATACCGTCTTTATTTATTTTGTATATAAAAACAGAAATAAAACCTGATTTTATTTTTTTTAAATTTCAATTTAGTTGTATTTATGACGTAGAAAAAATATTCTATACCTGGAACTTGCAGTTGTTTGTTCATTAATTTTTACTTTTATGTAGATGGCTTTTGAGACTGAATGCAATACGAAGTTCTTTTACAATAATTAAACGTTAATTAGTTACTCGATGATGGTCTGGCTCTACCAAATTTGAAATGTAATATAACTGGCCATTCTGGTCAGTCAATCACATAAGTTCCTCTCAACACCAATGAAATTAACTTTCTCCATCCAAATTATTTCACTCCTCACACTCCGATTTCTTTACTGCAACCGATTAGATAAGCTGACGCCACCCACTTTTAAAATTAAAAATTTTAGTCCTGACTGAAACTTTAACTCTTTCTACACATGTAATTTTTATCACACATATGTAACTCTCAACTTTTATTAATCAACTTTTATTAACAATATGTGTACTTTATTAAATAATTAATTAATTTTTTAAAAGGCAATTTAAAATTTTTTTAAAGCCATCCAAAATCTTATCATAGGAAATAAAGGCTCAAAAGAACCTAGTGCTTCCACCTAACCCAATAGCAGTTTAATTGAGTAAAATCTGGTGTAAAACGCGCAAGTGTAACTAACAAAATAAGATCAAAATTCACGAGCGCGCGTTATATGCCAAAAATAAAATTGATGGCTTTGAAAATAGAGGGAAGATGAACCTTCAAAAATTAGACTTCAACTTATAGATCGAAACACTGTTTATTTAGAAGAAATGGCATTCCTTATAAACTTAAGGAGAAAAGTACTATTTAAACAAAAAATTTTAATTTAAGGATTTTCAAAATTTTTTGGTTGCCTCCTATGTGTGTATACTATGTAAAACAGGTTTTGTGCTCAACATTTCATAAAAAGCTAGCCATTTAATTTTTTAAGGAAAAAACTTAAAATTTTTGAAGTGATTTTAAAATTCTACTCCTCCTACAAAAATTTACGTACACACATAAAATTTGATTTACAAGTATCTCAGACTATGCATAGTAAAAGTTGGTATGGGTTTTGCGATAACATGATTGGTATTCGTACAATACTTCTTTTTATGAATGCGTATTGAAAATTCCTTAAAACAAATTCTGAGTTCAATTATTTTTATAAAAATAAGTATGGCTTTGATTCAAAAATGCATACCAACTTTTGTTGCATGTACTATTAGCAATGGGTTCAAAAATTCAAAACGTTAGGCGCAATAGAAAAAAAGCCTAAGCATTTTAAATGAAGACAAACTAGCTATTTTATCTTTCCGAGATAACTAAGTTTTAAATTTTTGATTTGCCATAGGGATGTGAATCAAAACGAACATAAAAGCTATCAAAATTCTCTGTTTTTCAAATGTAGAGTTTCAAATTTTGTCAGGTTATAGAAAGGTATATTAAAAATAATTTAAACTGAAAAAATTAAATTTGATTTTTTTGACCGATTTTTGTCAGTTGAATCGTACTGTGTCCCCTTAAAGAGTTGCAGTTCTAGAAGAGTATTATTTCATCAAAAACCTGTGATAATACCTCGAATAAATGCCATTAAAACTTAAAAGCATGGCACGCGTGCATTTCAGACTCCTTCGTAAAAACATGGTGCTCGTTATATATATATATATATATAATGCGAATATATCTAAACAAGCGCAAGTTACAGCATGGTTTATAAAATTAAAATTAGCAATACATGTATAAATGGATCACCGCCACATTTGAGTTCAGAAGAGAGAAAAAATTCTCTGGGCGATGGTCGAAAGGGGAAGCCCAATACCGTGGCCACCTAGATATCTAGACGCAAGACTATTAAACTAACTTCTTGTAAATAATAATACATGGAAAACATTATCAATCGATCTCTAATTCGCAATATTAAAGCTCCATAGAACAGGGCCAGAAATTTTGTATAAACTTGCTAGTTTGTGCCCAACACTTAGGGCGTACATTGAAATTGTGCAATAAAACATTGTAAAAAAATTTTTCGAAAAAACTTTTTCTTCATTGAACATAAAACAAGATGTCAATCATTGGCATGGTCAAGTAATTTTAGCGCGTGTTTCACATGTTGTATTTTACAGTAATGCAACTAAAGAACTTTTTACTAACAGAAAGTAGTGTGTGTACTGTACCACTCCTCTAAATGTACTACTATTGAGCTGAAAAGAAATAATGACACAAATATGTATCAGCACTATAAAAAAACCAAAAAAAAATTTTTTTTTACAAAAGCTACAAAAGCCCCACTTTACACTATATATCTTATCACTTTACTCTTTAAAAAAGAATTAAATTAAAAAAGTAAAATTAGAGCCTTTTATACTTGTTTTCTGAACTTTTTTTGTGAAGATTTCCTCCAAAATCCAGGTAGATTTTTTTTAAAAAAACTTTTTGCAAACAATAATTTACTAGGTAAAATTTGAGAAAATTTTGTTATAAACTAGCGAAATTCAGGAAATTTGCAGGAAAATTCGGGAAAAACTATGGGGAAATTTAAATATGATTCGGCTCATCCAGGGCACAAATGTGAACCAATGCCGAAAACCCGAGATCAATTGGTTGCTTATTGGCTGAGAAAAAGGTACGACAAAATATGGAACGAAGTCGAAATTTGCGTCCTAATAGCGCCTTTGTTCTACTACGTGAAAAACACGCTAAGATATAAAGTGCAGCTTGAATAGAGGGCGCCTTATACGCCGGATTTTACGTACTTATTGAAATTAAAATATTTTTATTAATAATTCAATTTATCTCAATATGAATTGAATGAATATAAATAGAATGGCATTAGGCAAAATAGATTTAAATGTTAAATTAAAACATGGTTGCATGGAAGAGTTATGCTCACTTGTGCGGTAATGGCCTAATTCCATCTTCGAAATCTACAAATAAATTCGATATCACTTTCAGGGAAGTAGGACACGTATAAAATAAGGATTACGGCCTCGGAATAAAAGCTAATAGTAAGACAGAACAGACGGTGCTGGAATTATCGGCAAGAACACCGACCAAGATAAGTGGTGTTTTGCCTTTCTTGGCTTTTATTGAGAATGGTTCTTCCTTAGAGACGAATGACGGTGCTTTTCCGTTCCTGGTGGATCGTGGTTTTCTCGTCAGGGAGTAAATAGGGTCGTAAATGAAGGGAGAGTGTTCAGGATGATTTTCTTAGATGATTAATTCTTGGAGACGTGAATGTATTATTGAAGTAGACGTGGTGCAATATCTCTATTTCTGCAGATATTTGATTTGTTACTATGGTTTCCGCTCATGCATATATAATATATAATATTATATATATATAGACAAAAAATAATAGAGTTTAAAATATAAAAATAAGGATGCTACAGTATTATAAACATTGTTGTCTTAGGACAGTTATTATATGTAAAATAATTTACTTAAATTGGGGTTGAACATGTTTTTCGGCCAGCCAACCTTCCCCCTAATTGTTAATAATACTGAGAAAAAACCTATTGAAAATAATGGATATAATATCTAAAACCTTTTCGAGAAAAGTGTAATTTACCTAAAAATTTCATTCAAAAATGCAGAACCCGCGCTTAATCTGAGTACAATAAACAAGATATTGCCAGATTCTGGACCCCAATGCAGATCTGGAAGCAAATGTAAAATCTGGACTATATATATATATATATTTGTCTACCTAAAAATTCGCTTATTTCTATAAAGGTAAGAACATCACACACACAGTGTTCGTATAATGACAGTGTCAAAAATGAGTTTTGACATCAGACAAAGCGTGGACTACCTCAGCTGATTTCTCTCGCATTTCAAATATTTCTGCTCTTATCCATGGGAATATTAAATACGTTTCTCAACTTTTCGTGCATGAATTTACTTATTCTGTATAGTACTGAATCTGAAGCTTTATTTTATTTAATGCGATTTAAATGTCATTATAATTTTATTTATGGCCAAGAATGCGTACTTCTATACTTTTGTGACGGTTCTATACGCGACTTTATTAACATCTGTGGACTCTTCTGGGGAAAAAATAAATTAATTCAACCAACTTCGCCGACCAAGAAAGCGTGATTATGTAAATGAAGTATATTATATAAATTCTGTTTTCGCGAGTTTGTGAGTTGGCACGTTGGAGTTAGCAAGTATGCCAGTTAGTTTATAATGTGAAGATTAAAAGATAGTGGAATTAGTAAGAGGTATTGGAGTTGTCCAGGAAAAAGATTACAGAGCGTGGATCCGACGACATAGATCAAGCCGATAAAGATCACTTGCAAGTTTCCAGTATTGTATCTGATACATAAAAAGTACAGGTATTCTGCGCTTGATTAATTAGAAGTTAGCTTATTAGTGTGTGACGTAGAAATATTTGAGCGCATTTAAGCTATCAAATTCAGTTGAGGGTCCGTAGTAGTATCCCCGTGTTATATAGAATCTCACCTCTGTGCTCTACTTTTTAACCATCTACTTTAATTAGATTGTTATTGTGTCTGATTGATAATTGGTAACAATAAATTAATTAGATTTAAATCATGTCTGTGGATCATTCAGTTTCTCCCACACAGCTAGCCGGGTTTACAGGTAAACAAGAGGGTTCAGATGTAAGCAGGAACAGACCGCTATTACACTTTTATTTTTTTTCTCGGCTCGGTGGCTTAGAGATAGTGTACCCAACTCACAAGCCCAAGATTACGTGTTCTATCCGGATTGGAGTTGATAAATTTTCAAAATGGGAAAATCGTAGGCACGCATGTCATATGATTATGCGGTATGTAAAGGATAGCTTGCAAATAAAAGATCTTGGCAAAATTAGATCGCTTTTACATTTAGCATCCAATGAATCAAATAAATCCAAGCGTCAAGAATTTGTTTGATAGCAGAAGCTAGTTCAAAGATTATGTGGAGAAAAACATTTCACCAATACAATACTTTTAAAAGAATTTCCTAAAATGTCTCGGTCACTTCCGCTCAAAATGTCATTCGAAAAACTAAAATTCTGAAAGCTATTTACTCGGTGGAAGTTAAGACAGTGATCTGGACATCCTAAAACGGTAAAGAGAAGAGGGCGATGAGTTAATTCTTTAGCCAGATCATCACTTATAAGGATACCTAGGTTTGCCACGTAACCCCGGAATTAAATCTACAATAGATGGAATGAAAGCTCCCCTCATCACCAGCACTGACTATAGTCAGTCACTAATCACGTGTCACAAATTGCTGAGTACAGCGTTTATATGTTAATGTTGCTTCAGAAGAAGCAAAGCCACTCATTGAATTCTTGAAACGGACACTGAATTTGACAATGAATACTGATTCTAGAGAAGGAAAAACAATATACGGAACCACGATTAATGCAGTTTTCTCACATTTTCTTGATTGACTACAATCGAGGATTTTTATATCCTACTTCAGTTACCACACACCTATTGTTTCTTTCTTGGAAAATGATGATGCAGAAAACTGAATAAAAATATTTTCATACAATAAATGAAGTTCGAATTTTATTTGATTAAAGTAAGTTCTCTCAGCAGTTTAATATAATTAGATGTATTCCTGCATTTATGGCCAACGTCGCCAAAGAAGTTTCACTTCTATTGCGTGGCTATCCACGTTTTCTTTCTTTTTTTTATAGTTTTATGTTCATATTAAAGCGTTCCTTTTAAGCACGAGACGTTTGTAAGCCAATTCTTAAAATAATTTATACAAATTATGCATCGTTCATTTGTTTTAATTACCAGCAAAAGTAATTATTGACGAATTTTTAAATATAATTTTTCCATTAAATTCAACTTTCGTATCAAGTACCAATTATTTTGTTCCATTCTAAAAGGATATAAAAAAAAACCAAAAAAAATATTCTGGAGATTCAATGTGATTTGAATTGAATCGAAATAGGTTAAATGTAGAAAAGGTTAAGAGTTAATTAAATTAATATTAATAATACCTAATATAATCGCAAGTATTTCATAACAGGCTAACATAACTACTCAGCACTGCCTTTATTTCGTTAACTGCCGTTTTTAAAAGAACTATCATCAATATAGATGAGAGAGGCGCATAAAAAGCGTTTATGACCACGAAATAATCGTTAATAGTAATCTAGTCCATGAAATTATTATAATGGAGCGAATGAAATTTTATGCCGTACAGCTTTAAGGGTGTAATTCACACATGCTAACAATTGCATATGTAGTATCATTTTAAGAACAATATTTCCATTTCCATATAAATGAATGAATTATACATATTGAAATTATCAAAAAGAGGAAACTAATTAAACAACACTTCAGCAATCAGCAATAATTAATTTTATTTGGTATCTAAAGCTCCAAAGGAACATTTCGATGAGATTGTTATACAAATTAATGTAATTTGCATTTGCACAAATATTATCTTACAAAACATACACATAAAACTATATTTAATTAGATTTTGTAGAACTCTTTAATATTTCGTCATACTAAGTAAAAATTTTAATAGCTTTACAGTTATTATTTTTGCATCTTTTCAGAAGAATATAAAAATAAAAATTAAAACGGTAGACTGGATGAACGATTTACAATAAATTCTAGATGATTAATTCTTGGGGGGAAAAAGAAAAAAATATTTTTTCACATTTGATCCAAAATTGTGTTTTTAATTTTGTACATGAATGCACGTGCTTGTTAATTTAATTTTTAATAATTAATTAAAATGCTAAGTCTCTTGTTGAGATTTGTGTTTAAGAACAATTTTTACTCTTTAATTATCCCACGTAAAATAATATGCGTAGGGAATAAAAAGTTTACATACTTTAAGAAAATAATAAAAACTCAGCATCAGGAATACTTGCGTTGGACATTGACATGATTGATTTGTGAAAAACCCGCAATTTGATTTGAAATGAAATTTTTTTTAATGAAATCAGAGGGGTATCTCCAGATAAAATAAATCATGCATAAACCTTTCGAAATGGGATAGAAATGCATCCAACATTAGAATAATCAACTATGAAAAAACAATTCAAAGGGAAAAATCAAATTCATTTGCCATGCCATTTGGGCTTATTTCTGGGCTTAAACCAAAGCTTAGTTTATCGCAATTTAAACGTACTTGCACGATATAATAAGAAACAAAACCATTATTGTTGGAGATTCCAATAAAAGGATAATTTTTGAGAGTCTCAAAGGAAATTTATAATTTTTTTCTTTAGAAATACAATCTTATGGTAAGCACGGCTTAAAATAATAGTGTCGTTAAAATTGGTCAAATTAACGATTTCGAAATTCTGCGGTTTTCTGAAATCATTACTCACCCATGTTTTTCTAATTAAATTAATATTTAAAGGAGTTTAAAAAAACTGAAATTTACAATACACTCACAAGGGTATTGTTTTTATGCTTTGATTTCATTTCTAAGAAATTTCTGATTACAAAACATTTGTTCATGATATAATAACATAAAAACAAACGAATATCCTTTTCATGATTCAAAAAAGATGAATAATTCAAGCATAACGATCTTTAAATCATTTTATATCCATAAACGAGAAAATTACGTATCTGCTATGATGTATTAGCTGCATTAATTTTAACCAAACAAATGTTTAAAAAAAAGCCAATATTTGATTAAACCAAGAAGTAACCAACTCCGTAGACAGAATAAAATCAAGCTGGGAATAGAAATAATAAAGTTAATCCTATCCAATAATGTTTGAGCATCAATTAGGCAAGTATATCGAAAATCTCCCGCCAGTCAATTATCTCATTAGTAAATCAGCACACACTGATTGAACGCTAGAACGGATCCTTGATTTACTTTGGAGACTTTTTTTCCCTCCGAGATCAAGTTTACTTATTATTGTTACGTCTTCATGATTTAATTTCATATGACGATACGAAAGCTTAGTAAGTTTTTTTTCACACAGCACAACCTCTGGATTCTTTTTTTATCCAATAAAAAGGATATTTTGTCAATTGAATTAATGAATATTTTTATTGGGCGAAAAGTTTCTGAATAAGTATTAGCCTCGAGGATTATTTGCCAAGACTAATTAAAACATTTTAGTGTATTAATTGGATTGATAAAATAGTATGGCGTGTACTTGATTCAAATTTTATGTATAAGAAATTGATTTTGGATCGATTCTCGAAAATGCTAAGTCCACAGGATTAAATGTGACAGCGAAATTTGTCAATGATATTAAAGAATTATAATCAATCAATTTTATCCGATGGAATACATTTCAGAAATATTTTCACGGGGTAAAAATTAATAAATGGATTTACCAAAGGTAATTAGTTTAATGGACGTTGCATTTAATGTTTTTTCGTTTACCTTTGTTCCATGTAAAATATTTTCATTTATAATTACCAATTACTAATTCATTCATTGAAATGAAGAGTTATTCGTACAGTGCATTTTGTGAAAGAGTTTCATGGTTTTGGTGATATATTAATTTGCTGTATTCATTCGCTTCTCTTGCATTACTTTTTTTCTTTCCTACATTCTTCAATTATTGTACACCAGATAATTCAACAACAAATGCAATATTTACATTTTACTTACCGTAAACTCTGGCGTATAACGTGCTCCTATACTTTCAAGCCGAAATCGTACGCACTGCTTTTCTGTTATGAAGTTATTTATTCAAGGTATTATTCCAAGTTTAAGAAAAAATAGTATATTTCTGACATTTCTTTAAATAAACAGTATTTTGATCTATGTAAAGTCTAATTTTTATATGCTTATGTATATTTTTAATGCGAATTTTTATACCCGACGTATAACGCCACTATTAAATTTTGATCTTATATTTGTGTTAAAAGTGAGAGCCATATGGATTTTATGGTAATTTGTTCATTCATGGAACTATTTTACTTCAAGAAGTAGCCAACGTAGAATTTATTTATAATATAATTACTCTCCTGCTAAAAGGTACGAAAAAAATCATAAAACAGGTATTATATTAAAGTCAAACTTTTTGCGAAGTTTTAACTTATTTTATTTTTTATTTACAGTACAATTAATAAGAAAAGCAAAAAACGAACAAATATTTAGATAATCTATGAAGACAATAATTTTTTTCTTAAAGGAGGAAGAAAGTTTTTCAGGAAATTATTTCTCCGTTGACAATGATGCTAAGCAGATTTCCCTTCCCAATTTAAATTTATTACACATTTTGTTTCAACATATAAGTGCTCATATTTTTTGACTTTTCTAATATGCCTTCCAAGTCAGTCCTTCTCAAACTTTTACTATTTGCGACCAATATTCAATCATAATTTTCATCGCGCCCCTTCTCCATACAATAACAATGCACTGAATTCAGTAACACTATATTTTGACGCTAGAGCTACATCCTCTTAAGCCACCGACTATATAAACATCTCTCTCAACCAAAACGGTAATTGCCCCGGACGTACAAATACCTCTTTACGAAGAACGATCTTTTCTGTGCACTGCTATCCATAAAATTATTCCTAAGGCTTTGGAATGCAATAAAAAGACCTTGACAGTGATTGAGAAGGATTTACTTAATTCATAAGATTTGATTATTTATTCCTTTTCTCCTCCCCCCTTCCCAATACATCACATACGCGTGCCTGGTTGGTAAAGGCAGCAATGAGATGCGATTTGTGGTTTTTTTACCGGTCAGTTAAGGTTAATTATTAACCGTACAAATTATCTAGATAAATATTTGGATATAATTTTTATGACAACCCCACACTACATAATGGGTCCCTGGTAATTTTTTAAACTTGTTCTTAACTTAAAATTGTTAAATTAAGTTTTAAAATACATTGTGCACTACTGATACATTTATAAGTGTATTATATCAGTGTAAACGTGTTTATTTCTTATAATGTCAGAATGCATTTTGTCTGGTTATATATATATATATATATATATATAATTAATTTTCTTAAATCTTTTGCTTTCGACTTTTCAATATGTTCGCACCTCTCGTCGTAGAGTTATCATGCCCCTTTAGGGTACATCCCATAGTTTGAGAAACGCTGCTCCAAGTTTATTGTGACAATTTTTAAAACTTCTACTTTAATTATTAAAAAGATAGTTATAGAAATACCGAATCAGATAATTTTGACCCTAGTGGGAAAACTGTATGCTTTTCAAATGAATGTCTCTTTTCAATTCCAAAATTTCATTTTGTGTTTTGTGTGCATAAGAAACCATGCATCTTTTCGTGATGGTTAGTAGGAAATAAATGAACTCCAGTTTGGCTATGTTTTCTTCATGCCTAGTGATGAGAAGACTAGTCATCTCACCCACACTTGCACCTCATTGTCACTCGAAGAACATGAGTTCTTAGAGTTTCTGAAATCCACACGAATACAAGCAGCGATTGTCAATGCTACCGAAGGATTTGAGAGAAAATAGAGCTGTGCAGTCAAATACTGAACTCGACTCAACTTTCCCAGCAGAGTTCTCAAAGCTATACACTGCAACCAAACTGTACACTCAAGAACCAAAATATTATGACCACCCCTACATTCTGCAATGAACTCGCGTGGATGATGTGGAAGGCACGTGATCATGTGGAAGCGGTATTTAACTGCTGCTGGAGAGTTTAAAGAATCATTCTTTCCCTTAC